>JALJCO010001073.1:0-155330 GCA_023101725.1 Atherinomorus stipes
TGCAGGAGTCTGAAGGCCTTTCACCTGGAAATATATGATGGACAAGAATGGATTTAGAACTGAATGAAGAGACATTCATGGGCAAATAAGATCATCTAGTGGTCAAACAGTTCTGAAACAGCACAGTGCTTCAACTGGGAGCATGGCATGGTCTTCAGGACTCATCAGCAGCTATTATGATCAGATCAAATCAAAGATGCAACAGCTCAGAGAGTGGACAATTATGAATGTTAAATCACAGCTGAGGTCATGTCAGGTGTTACCATGGAGGTCCACTCAGTTACAGTAAGAACTGGACGGTGAGGTTCCCTCATGGCTCACACTAGAGACATGGGTGTGTGTAAAGGAGGGACTACAGAAAGAATACATTTGGAAGATTATAGTTGACCCCATAAGGACATGACTGGAAACATGACGGTGTGTGTGACAGTACCTGGTCTTTACCACCCAATAGTCTCACCTGATTACTTTCAAGTCATGCCAGCATTGGGCCACTTTAATAATAGAACACCATGGCATACAAGCTCTCTAGCATAGATGAATGTGTTTAAATGGACTTTTACCTGTGTACAGGGCTCATCTGGGATTGGGCCATCATTAAATCACTTCCAGAACAGGGCTGGTCTCTTTTCAACTGCTACTGCAGGAGTCTGAAGGCCTTTCACCTGAAATATAGATGGACAAGAATGGATTTAGAACTGGAATGAAAGACATTCATGGGCAAATAAGATCATCTAGTGGTCAAACAGTTCTGAAACAGCACAGTGCTTCAACTGGGAGTATGGCATGGTCTTCAGGACTCATCAGCAGCTATTATGATCAGATCAAATCAAAGATGCAACAGCTCAGAGAGTGGACAATTATGAATTTTAAATCACAGCTGAGGTCATGTCAGGTGTTACCATGGAGCCTGAAAAACAGTTACAGTAAGAACTGGACGGGAGGGGTCCCACATGGCTCACACGAGAGACATGGGTGTGTGTAAAGGAGGGACTACAGAAAGAATACATTTGGAAGATTGAAGGACCCCATAAGGACATCACTGGAAACATGACGGTGTGTGTGACAGTACCTGGTCTTTACCACCCAATAGCTTCACCTGATTACTTTCAAGTCATGCCAGCATTGGGCCACTTTAATAATAGAACACCATGGCATACAAGTCAGCATAGATGAATGTGTTTAAATGGACTTTTACCTGTGTACAGGGCTCATCTGGGATTGGGCCATCATTAAACGCCTGAGGAACAGGGCTGGTCTCTTTCTCAACTGCTACTGCAGGAGTCTGAAGGCCTTTCACCTGAAATATAGATGGACAAGAATGGATTTAGAACTGAATGAAGAGACATTCATGGGCAAATAAGATCATCTAGTGGTCAAACAGTTCTGAAACAACACAGTGCTTCAACTGGGAGCATGGCATGGTCTTCAGACAGTACCTGGTCTTTACCACCCAATAGCTTTTTTTTTTTGCTGCTGCAGGAGCTTGGTTTTTTTCATCTGGATCACAGAAAGAACTCATCTTAAATCACATCACAGATCAAAGATTCAACACATTTTCATTGTCATAATCCAGAGTTATATTGGAAACATCAATGATATCAGAGAAATACAAAATCTGTTACTTGTAAAAGAAAAAAAAAAAAAAGAAGAAAGAAAAGAAATGAAATCTACACCTAATCTAACCAACTCACCTCAGTACGCCAGGGCCAGTTTGCTTTACCATAGTCATAATCAATTTCATCTCCTATTTCTATTTTCTTAAGAGAAAATAGGCACAAGTGTGGCTTGTCGTCAACTATGATTTTTTTCATGACACAATTTGGATTTTTGTGGTTGTCATTGACAAGTCGTCCGAGAGATCCATCTTCTTCAGATGCATCCAGGCTGAAAAGCGCAAGAAAAATTGTAGTTTAATTTTTTTTTAGTTTTATTGAAAGAGACATTTTGAAAATAAATTCCTAAGAGTATGTGTGTTTTAAAACATTATTCAAATATTAAACCCCTGTTTCGGATTTAAGTCAGAATTTTTCCAATCTAACAAAACATCCATCTATCCATGCTTACCATAGGCGATTGTTCCGATACTCAAAGTCAAAGAGAAATGTGCTTTCAATCTCTGAGTATTGTCTTGACCGGCATTCTTCCTGTGTCAGGAGTTTACCCCTGTACTCCAAGATGAATTCCCCTGGTTCAATGGGGTGTGTGGCAAAAACTCCTCTTCCTACAGTAATATAAAATAAGAAAACATTTCATTCTGGGAACTCAAAAAGAAATGCTGCACTCTCTTTTAAAGTGAGGTTGACGTTCTTATATGTCATTTGGCGCATTTGGACAGAGAGGTTCTAAGAACGCAGTTCCTAAAACTATGCATCTGGAGTTTCGTAATAAGAACTACCCTTCGCCTTCAGTTTGCGTTCGCACATGAGGGCGGACCTTGATAGGAACCATGTGTGACGCAATCGTCTGAGACAGAGACACATTTATGCCCCAGATCATCTGATACTAACTGAGGTTTCATACATCACAAAATGTTGCAGAAAAGTCAGCACAGCCCCAGCTTTAACCCGGCGTGGCACGGATGCTACCAGCTTTAACCCGGCGTAGCATGGATGCTAGCAGCTTTAACCCGGCGTGACATGGATGCTACCAGCTTTAACCCGGCGTGGCACGGATGCTACCAGCTTTAACCCGGCGTAGCATGGATGCTAGCAGCTTTAACCCGGCGTGACATGGATGCTACCAGCTTTAACCCGGCGTGGCATGGATGCTAGCAGCTTTAACCCGGCGTGGCATGGATGCTAGCAGCTTTAACCCGGCGTGGCATGGATGCTAGCAGCTTTAACCCGGCGTGACATGGATACTACCAGCTTTAACCCGGCGTGACATGGATGCTAGCAGCTTTAACCCGGCGTGGCATGGATGCTAGCAGCTTTAACTCGGCGTGGCATGGATGCTAGCAGCTTTAACCCAGCGTGGCATGGATGCTAGCAGCTTTAACCCGGCGTGGCATGGATGCTACCAGCTTTAACCCGCCGTGGCATGGATGCTCGCAGCTTTAACCCGGCGTGGCATGGATGCTAGCAGCTTTAACCCGGCGTGGCATGGATGCTAGCAGCTTTAACCCGGCGTGGCATGGATGCTAGCAGCTTGTGGCATATCTCAGCTGTTATGGAGACCAACATGCTTCCATCACAGCCTTGAGCTCTTCTTCATTGTTTGCTCTCTTCCCGTTCAGCTTTCTCTTGCGATGTCCCACATTTTTTTAATGGGGTTCAGGTCAGGTGGGTTTGCGGGCCAATCCAGCATGGTGATCCATGGTTGTTGAAGCAGGATTTTGTAGTTTTGGCAGTGTGGGCAGCTGCCAAGTCCTGCTGGAAGATGAAGTCTGCATCCCCATACAGCTGGTCAAGTTGTGTCAAGGAATCTTTTGCCACTTACCTTTACAACTGTCAATGAATCTTGATATAAACCCATCCTTGTCAGTGCAAGACAGAATATATGTCTTTGCGTCATCTACGGGCTTTTTCCTTCTCCTCCTTGTGGACATAACAGCTCTGTGAAAAAAATTTAATCACTTAGTCAAAGGAAATCTTCCCTGAGCAACACAAACCTCAGTCTGATGCTCATTTCAGAGCTCAGTCCTCCCTAAGACTTTACATTTATATATACATATATATATATATATATATATATATATATATATATATATATATATATATATATATATATATATATATATATATATATACACACACACACATATATATATATATATATTTATATTTATTAGAGATCGACCGATACAGCTTTTTTTGGGCCAATACCAATACCGAAGTTTTCTCACCAGCCTCAGCCGATATTTGGGGCCGATATCGCATTACCAGTATCGACCCTGTATAGTATACCAGCAGCAGAATTTTCTTATAATTTCTTATGATCCATCTATCTTACAATTTCTACAACTGGAAAGTACAGTAAACAGGTTACTGTACCACTTTTCATATTTTGTAAAAAAATATATTTATAATTTATCATGTATTCATGTGTATATTGAAGTGTTATCAAGCTGGAAGATCAATCTAAACGAATATCAGTCGTTTTTTTTTTATTATTTCATTTTGATCTCATTCTCAGTTTTACTTGAGGTGAAAAACTTCTCCTACATCAACATCAGGGCTGATTCCTCTGCAACACTGAGGGAGTAGAAGTCCTGCTGCTTTCTGGCCTTTAACACAGTAACAGAGTTTTGGGGGTAAAAACGCGAATGTCTGACAACGACCGTTTTTACAGAGTGACATTTTCTGACGGTGCAGGTGAGCCTGGAGTCTGGATAAAAGCTATCTCATGTCACCCTACACGTGCACTGTCAGACCCGCCGGGTCCGGTTCTGTAGCCTAGAGCATTTTTGCGGCTGGAGAGGACGCAGAGATTATAAGTGCCATAATCAGTTCCTTCGCACAAGCGGACACGCGCACTTCTGTTGTTTTTCTGCTTTTATCAGGATGTTTCACATCTGGATGTTTGAATGAAAAGTTTCACTGGAGATCCGACATGCCTCCGTTTCTGCTCGTTTGCATTTTCCTGCATGGAGACAGTTTCACCCGCTGCTGCATAAAGAGGATCTCTCTCTCTTTTTTTTTTTCTTTTTTTTTCCAAAAACGCAAAGAAGAGAGTTTTGCGTTTTCCGTGGTGAGTAACCAAGAGTGCGCTGGATCAGGTGGTTTTGCCTCCGATTCTCTTCATCAGGAGAACTGATGTTCAGCTTCAGGTCTGAAGCTGCAGCAGCTGTAACTTTCCTCCTGCTTCTGTTCTGGAGCTTATTTATGCAAATCTGACGGAGATCCGCCGACTGTAAATAGAGATTTTTCATTTTCAGTTCGCATCGCATTCGTCTTCACCGCAGCACGAAGTCCGACACTTATGATCCATCAGCTGATGGATAAAAGAAGACGGACGGAGATAAAAGAACACATTTGAGCTTTTACCTCCTTAAATTATTTCTATTTGATTGTGTAAAGTCAGGCGGCGCTTTTCACTGCTGTCCATCAGCTGGTTGCGGCTGAATGATGAAGGAAACGGTTAAAACTGATTTTACAACTGTTAATAGGAAAGCTTCCGTAGACCAGAACTGCCGTTAGTGGAGGAGAGAAGAGGGGGGGGGCGCAGCATCTCCAGCAAGTGCTGCCTGTCTGTAAATTATGCTGAAGGGCGTGTATCAGCCAACGCACTCGACATGTCGGCTGATGCTGATACTAGCAAAAAAACACAATATCGGCCGGCCGATGTATCGGTTGATCTCTTTTATATATATATATATATATATATATATATATATATATATGGATCACCGCGAGCCTACGTCACAACCCGGAACTCATGTGACCGCGAAGCTGGTCCCGGTGAAAATATGCTTCGTATTTGAACGGCGTCTGATGGACTATGAGCCTCAAAAACTGCTTTTGCACTCTTTTTAATTTTTTTTCTCCGCCGGTCTGTCTTTGAAATATTATAGAAATGACGTCCAGTTATACTGAAAGTCTTACTGCCGACGCTAGAAGAAGATACGAAGCTAAACTAGTATCTGTTGGACTAAGTGATGCCCATCTTCTGCTGCTACAGCCTGGTTAGACGAACCTACCTGTACATAACATCAGTTTCCCGATCTCATGATGTATTTGGTTTCATCAGGTAAGCCCCGTGTTCAAGCCATTTATTTTTTATAGAATATTAATTTTCCCCGAATTTTTAAGAAATGGTGGTGTTTCTTTGATGTACTTCTCAGGAGTTTACTCTCATTGATAAAGCTATAAATTACCGGCAGTCTTATCTGTATGTAACTGGTTATGACTGTGCATGTTTATAATGCTGCAAATGCCTTTCTGCCGTTTTTTTCTGCTTTTATTCTTATGTGGGAACATTGATGGCAGTAATCTGGATGAACGTAATCGTTAACAGTCCTGAGGAGACGGGAACAGCGGGCGGCGCTGTGATTCTGTACATCCACTGATTTAATGGTGTTTTCTATCATCTGTACAAAAACAACTACAGGGTTTAAAAAATGAGACCACATTATATGCTTTTTTTATCAGTCACAAAGTGATCGGAACATATTGTTAGATGTTTCCATGGTTTCCAGCGTGAACTGTCAGCATTTATGGGCTTGATAGCAGCTAGCCACTTAGCATGTTGTTCGGGACTTTTTCTGTTGTTTTGGGAACTGGAACAAACATATTCTCTTATCCGTGTGATAGATATGTTTATGGCAGCCATACACAGCGGGACTTCTCGGTATTTCCAAAGTAGAATAAACGAAGATTGACGAGTAATGAAGCAGTTAATTCAGTGGCTCCCCTATGCAACGAAG
Organism: Atherinomorus stipes; assembly: GCA_023101725.1. Lineage (NCBI taxonomy): Eukaryota > Metazoa > Chordata > Actinopteri > Atheriniformes > Atherinidae > Atherinomorus > Atherinomorus stipes. Next base: position 6,368 of record JALJCO010001073.1, read on the forward strand.
CGATGTTTTCACCTGTTACCTAACCGGATGTGACGAATTTGGCGAAAATTCCCGGATGTTCGCGGTGATCCATACATACATACATATATACACACAAATATCCATCATCTCCAGATGGGGATCTTATGAGCTTCAATGAACTTGTTTTTCATTTTAATTTCCCTGTCCTAAAAGTAGAATATACTCTGGTTATGAAAGCTATTCCTGTTGGAGCAGTATTGCTACTTTAAAATGTTCCACGTCAGTCTGGATGCTACCTCATAAATACTTTATAAATAATAAGATCAAGGAGGTGTCCTTTAAAATTTTACACAAAAATTACCCAGTTAAACCTTTTATTTAAATTGCAGTTTTTGCTCTGCGTATCCTGACACGGTACCCCATTTATTTTGGCATTGCTCATACAGCAAAAGGTTTTGGAAAGATGTTTCCAAGTTCATTATTGACAATTTATTGGAAGTTTTTTTTTTACTGTCTTTTGAATATGTGGTATTAGGATTTCTAAAATATGATAATGGGATAAAACAAAAGGCTTATGTCATCAACTTATTGATCATTATGGCCAAATTCTTTTTACACAAATGTAAATTCTCCCAGCAGAAGCCGCTGTTCCTAGTATTTCATATGTTTATTTCATTTATCAAGACAGTCAAAACAGAAGGCTGTGAAAATTATATTTTTATATGTTCAAACTACAATTTCTTATAGTTATAGATCCTTTGGTATGTAGTTGCCCCTTATCTTTCTATTTTCTTATTCTATTTTTTCTCAACAGTCTTTGTTTCTTGTATGGTATGCATAATTGTTTACTTATATTGCTTCTCTAGTATGCATTTGAAAATTTTTCTTTATAAAATTTTATTTTTACAATAAAAGTAATAAAGAAAAAATGTCACAGGCATTAGGCTAGCCACAAGCTGCGTTAGCTTCTAGCATTGCGATAGCCACAAGCTGCGTTAGCTTCTAGCGTTGCGATAGCCACAAGCTGCGTTAGCTTCCCGCTAGCTTCCGACTATTGTAACCCCAAAAGCTAAATGCTAACAGTAATATGTCGCAAACGTTCGACACGCGAGTGACATGCTAGCCTCCGGCTATCGTAACCCCAGAACCTAACGTGCTTAACTCCATCTGCAACTCCTGTCCAGACATGCTCAAATTACCAACTCCACTTTTAATGAAACGATTTCTCTGCACCCCTTTCTGCCCCGCTCTCATATCCGTGGAAAAATAATATTATGCTACGCCAATTGCTAACAGTAATATGTCGCTGACGTTCGTCACGCTACCCATCATTTATTTGGTAACAAACATAACGATATAACACAAAATATAAACTCATCAAAACCATGCTGTTGTGTAAAAAACTCACGGACTCGACCTGTTGCATGCAGAGGTAGAGAAATGTAAAATACTCACCGAATTAATCACCTTGTCGTCGTCTGGCTTGACACTTCTTTTGATCTTGTTTGATTTTCGATTTGATTGGCCAAAAGTTTCAAATTCGCGCGGTGTGTATTCGACATCGCGGGAAGTGTAAAATCTGACTTCCGGTGCAAACCGGATGGTGGATACACCCCTTTACACACATCCCCGATTTTTGCTACCATACGGGCCAATTTTAAGAGATGGAAAAAAAAGCAATGACAGCATCAGGGGGGGCTGCCGAGCACATTTTAATTGAAATCGGAGTGGGGCCCACCATTTTGGGCCCCACTTGGATTTTGGACCCCCCGCAGTGAGTGTGCTCCCACCGATGGGACCCCGCACGGATAGAAATGTAAGGCCACACACACACACACACACACACCCACGCACGCACACGCACACACACATTCCTCCCTTCTGTGCTTGCTGAACCATCCTGCCGAGTACATATGGCCGTCCCCCTCTACCAGAGCAATAGAGTCAGCCGTACTAAAACAGATCCATCGTGCAATATTTTTTCCACAAAAATGAACAACAAGAACATCTGGTTAAATATAAAATGTGATGTGTGATGATGTTTGTTGTGTTTCAGCTGGGGTTTCTGCATCAGTAAGAGAGTGCCCCGTTCACAAACACCACAGTTGACACGTTCAAAATAACGTTCATCAATCAGAAATTTGAAGGACTCCATGAGTTCATTGAATGCTTTCAGGACAACACTGATGATAGCAGTGCTAGTTTACAATGCTAAAAATAAACGGCTAACGTTCCGACACGGTCTGTCAATACAGAAAAAAAACATCAATAGCGTTTACAGTCATAGGCCAGCATTGTCATAGACTTTAAAAAAGTTATTTATGTATGACTCACACAATAAAAGTAGAAAATTACCAACCTGTTTCACAAAATGCCTGCTGTATCAGCATCAGTTTTCAGTCCTAAATTCTCCTTGAGCTTCCTCCAGTTGGGATGACCCGATAATTATACTCTGCTTTCAGTCCCTCTTCATCTCGGCCTTCCTTCTGCAGATTTTTCTCTCCTGAAGCTTCCTACAGTGGTGAATGGATGAATGGATGACCCAATGTTTCTCAGCTTTGACACCTGCTGTGCTGACATTTCCTCTTCGTCTGTTTTCCTCTGCAGATTTTCTCCCAACTTTTGCTGGTGTGGCAAGCAGGGACTGCTTGCTGCTGTCTTTCTTTTCCATTCTCCTCTTCTTGCTAAGCTGCTACTGTACTTGCTTGCTGCAGAAAGTTTATAACGCAAATGAAAAACGTTTACAAATCTTTATAACGTGGAAAAAGGCAGGGACTTGGTGAAACGAAGAGCAAGCTCTCGAGGGAGTGTCAACTAGTGACAGGATTGGATGAGAGTAGAGAGAAGAAAAATGTGACCAATGGAAGCCATCGGGCTGGATGGCTTCCATTGGTCAGCGTCTCTGCAGCCACTAGCAAGAATGCTTTTTTTTTTTTTTTTTGCTCTTAACATTATGTAGATTGTGCTATAGGATCATAACTTCCATATATAAGAGGTTATTAATAATGATCAAACTTTCAGATTGTAGACTACAGCTTTAAGCTGAAAACACACTCATCCAGAGAATAGGTGATTGAAAAGAAGAAACCAGCATCTGTGTCTGTATGGCACCATTGTCGTTATACACCCTGATGTCAAACAGAAGTGTTTGGTTTTATGAAGAAATAAAAGCTACAACTTTATTTTAGTTTCTAAAGTTTAAGGGTATAATTGTTTACTGGTCCGAGATCTCCTCTAATCTCACACAGCCAGCCCTCTGTCCGCTCACATTCACACTGAAGATGCTAGTTTACAGAGAAGGAAAAAGGCCATGAAATTCAATGCAATTCAAACTTTTGAAGGCTCATTCTTTGAATGGGACTTTCAGAGGCTGATTGATCTTGAATAAATCACAAATGACTGCATTTGTGAGCTGTACTCCATTAGTTTATGTTAGAAGGCTTTTACATCTGCAATCCCTCCATAATCTCTCTCTCCACACAAAGTGGAATTTCCTTTCACCGTTTTACTCGTTGATCCAAGTGATATGCATCTGTGACCGATGTGGAACAAAATAAACAACCCTTCAGTGAACCCAGGCGATGTATAACAGCAACCATCAAACAATGAAAAGAAATTTGCTAAACTATCAGTAGCCGTTCCACTGATTACTCATTTGTGTGTATATGTGATATACAGTAAGGATTAAGAGTAACCACATAAAAGACCTTTGATATTTATATACATTAGAAACTTAACATCTGGGGGGGGGCATTTTGTGCTGGTTACAGAAATCTTATTGGAGTCTGACATTTTGAAAAAATGGACTTTCATTCGTTCAGTTTCATTGGTTTTGGGTTCTTTATTGGTGGTCAGAAAGTTAAAAGAATGAGCTATTTATACATGGCAATATTTGACTCGTTTTGGGTTATTATCTGTTTTGCAGTATTATCGGGGTTATTTTTGTGAACCTATGCATTGAGTAAGACACAGTAGAGTTATACACTAAAAAAATGATCGGTTGATTTTTAACCCAACCACTGAGTTTGGTATGTTTCTGATTTCGAAGGGGTTGAGCTATTTTGAAAACTCAAGGTATCTGAACCGCAAAGGCTCATGGGAAGTGCAAATGCAGCAAGAATTTAACCTTTTATCACTGGTATCCTATAAATTTGACTGATGTGTTTTACTGCATTTGTTATGCTTACATTTAGCCAAAGGTGTTGAAAAACTGTGTTGTGTTTGAAGGTTAAAGTTGGCATCATGAGTGTGGATGACAGTACAAAAGGATGAACTCCCTACTGTAGAGAATTAGCATGTGTCAGAGATGGAGACCCAGGCTATTGTTCTGTTTCTGACTCTGCAACTATTCTTAAACTTACTTCAAGGTAAAGTGTGAAAAGGTCAAAGGCAGAAAAATTTGATATATAATTCAAAACTGTCTCTTTTTGTGTAATTGCTGCAACATAATTACTGTTATGCATTTATTTTCTTAGAATGAGTCATTTATATTTACTTGTTGGGGGGTGCACATACATGAAGGATGCCATATTTGTTCCACCATTTTAACTATGGTGTCCTTGAATGGACAAAACAATCACTGTGTCCAAATGTACACCCTATTCCCTACATAGTTCCCTATATAGGGATCACGCCATTTTGTAGGGGTGTTCGAATGTCCAGAAAGAAAAAAAGTAGCGCACTCAAAATTACCCACAATGCATCTTGAAAACTAGTGAGCTTCGATGGTCCCTAGACAGGACAATATAGACCACAATGCATTGCAGTCAGGTGCGCTGAATGGAGTGAGGTGTTGGACACATTGAACGGTGGAAAAAAAAAGAGAAAAAACAAAAAAGGGATCAAACACAATATAAGTAAATGAAATATCTTCACTTAAAATTACGGATTTGATTTTGGAATGACATCTTTTCATGCGCCGTGGGTGCCGCCATGGTTGCCAAGGTGACAGCTGGTAATCACATGATTTGTGGTAAGGAAAAAGTACTTAGCTTTGTGTCCGAATCACAGGCAGAATGAGTGCACTAGATAGTGTGCTATGTAGTGCAGCCTTATGTAGTGAATGGGGGGTTAGGGAGAAGGGAGGACATTCAGACAGAGCCAATGTGTGTGAAGTGAGAACCCTCTGAACTTTAAAACTGCTGTACCAGCTTTGTTTAATGGGAGTTAGAGACTGTTTGGGATAAGTAATGTCTTAAAAGATATAAAAAGTAGTTTTTATGTCCAGAGACCACTGGATCCACTCTCAGATGAAAACATCTTTATGTCTGGGAGAATTTTTGCCGCTAATGGCCACCGTACATTCACAACCGTGCTTGGAATATTTAAAAGAAAACATTTTTTTTTCTTACAAATACCCATCTTCACCTAGCCTCGTGAGACCATCCTGATCTCGCGAGCTTCAGGTTTTCACTCGCAGATCAGTCTGGCTACTTTCTGTTGTACAGAATTTGGAGCAGTTCACCAAACGAACGTCCAATCAGTGTTGGCTTTGAGGCGGGTTGAGGTGTGACGCAATGAGAAGCGACAGTTCAGTCTAAACAACATGGCGGCGTCAGTACATCTAAGGGTTAGATGTAGTGACCAAATTTCCCATTTAGGAATAATATAGTAAATAAAAAAAACAAATATAATGCTTGCAATACAGTTGTGCGTAACACTTGGGGTTAAATGCACTACCCATTTTGTTGGATCAAATTAACGACTGGTCCAATAGTTACCCAGGCTTTGGGTGAAACACAACCCAAGTTGGATTGGTTTTAACTGACAGTAGCAATTTACACATACATCCACTTTCATCTATCTTCTTCTCAATAGAATGAAGACAAATTTGTCTTCAAGAAACACTGGATATCTATTTTCTAAAAAATTCTGTGATACACACAGATCTGCAAATTTTTGTACATCTTGTTTATCTCTTGCATATTGAGCATAATTGTGTTGAATAAGGGGATGTATTTTCAGTGATGCTGACGCCATCACTGCAGGAGGGCAAACCAAAAGTGAGATCTCTCTGCTGGTTGGTTGTTCGAGCCAAGCCAAGTGCCAGTCCTGGCACAGCGAGAAACACACTGCGACAGCACAGCTTGTGACACACTTGTACTCCTCACACACATTCACACTTTCAGGTCCAAGTCTCATATAACCTATTTAATTACCTCACTTTCCAAAAATGTCTGGTCCAAAACTTAAAGAGGTCCCAATTAGGTTGGACTTTCAGACACATGGAGAGAAACATGAACTGAATAAACACACACACACATGGACAAGCCACCCAAGTGTCAAGGCATGAAAACAGATTGGAGTCGGTGTGAAAGAAGTGAGTGGAAGGTTTTTCTGGCTGGTCCTGATGGAGGTGACATCATAGCACAGCCGCAGTGATGAACAGTGTGTTCTGATCCAGATCTGGTGAAAAGAGCAACTGTTCCTGGCTCAGTTTCCTCCTCAGTCTGGATCTGAAGAGGAAACAGTAACAGTACACATTTACAGTTTGCCTTTGTCTTCATCTATTTCCCTGGCAAGTGGAAAATAACTGTACTGCTGTGTTCGAGGACACCAAGTTACTTTTGTCCTCAGATTCTAAATTTAGGCGTCATGGTGTTTGTTTCTTCTTTGGACCATCTGGACTTTGGGTGATTTATCTAGAAAAATTCTGGCTTCTTGTATTTAAGCTATTCATTTATGAGTTTTTCTTTCCTCTTGTTTTGTCACTCCCCCATCAACATTACTATGTTGTACTGTTTTGTTTGAGCCTCCCCTCTTTTCTGGGTTTGCAATTTTGTAACTTTGTTGGTAGGGGTGATATATGCACAAAACGTAAGAAATATTCAACTTTCGGGTGAAAATGACAAAAAAAAAAAAAAACATTTAAAGGTTCATACTATAATGTTTCAAATTCGAATGACTGTTGGTCCCCATGGGACAACTTTAAAGGACAAAGGAGTAGCTCAAAACACACAAAACAAGTCGCAGCCATACAAATAAGTCACACTTCACAAATGGTAAATGGACTGTACCAGGGGCACAAATAGGATTTTTGAACTGGGGGGGGACCAAGGTGTCAGCAAATGATTTCACCTCAATAAGTTATCTTTGCGTAATTTGGGCTTTAACTAGGGTCGCAATCTCACATAGCTACTACCACTCCCAGGCTCTCACATACAGTACGATCACTCCGCGATATATGATACAAAAATACAGATATTATGACCATGTGTGTGATCAGAGCCCTACGTTGTACATGCTTCCCTGTAATTCACTCACTTTGTCAGCTAATGAGCAAGCGGTGACCAGCAGAGAAAACCATGTCGCTGATAATCAGTGTGTTTGCAGCAGCAGAGCATTATAACTCATTGTGGTGATGTTGTTGTTGTGAATGTACAGCAGAATGTAGCCAACCATATATAGCACAATTCATTACATAAAGTTATACCGTGTAACTTTTGACTCTGACATTAAGCCTAAAATGAGCAGTATTAGATGATTTTTCGGGCCAATATACAGTGACTGACGCGTGTCAGCACGCTGAGCGGGCTGCCCTCTGCAGAAACCAGACATCGTAACTTTGGAGAGGCGGGCCGCCGATGAAAGTGCCGTAAAGCAAGTTGCTTTACGGCTCCTCTTCCGTAAACACAGAAAGCTCTACTTTTCTCTTATTACTCGAAGCTTAGTCATGGCGGAACAAAGTAAAAAGGTGAAATTGATGTCTGAGCAGGCAAGAAAAAAAAGAGGCAAAGGAATCACGGCAGATCAAAAACACGAGTGGACATTGGAAAAGAATTTAGTCGTTGGAGATTTCTGAAACAGCAGTGTGGAAGCAAAACCCACTCTCTGTTTGCCACGGTATCACTGGTACGTAAGTTTGGCTGTTGTGTAAACATACAAAAATGTGATGCTATTCTTTTCTCTTTTTTCAGCGTTTATTCAAAACAACATCAATAAGAGCCATATAAGCTGCCTATAGTTTCCTGTTAGCGAAACACGGCTAGAATTACTATAGACCAAAGCTAACGTGACTCCCTAAACATTTTTCGCAACTGTGGCTGGTTTGCAGCAATAAATGCGTTCTCTGTTATTCATATAAATATCAAAGAAGTAACAGAACTTGATTGCGCATTTATCTTTGTATTGTGCGTTTGTGTGTGTGATGTTTCAGCTATGTAAACTTATACTGTATAATTAGAAACAGTTAGAGGCGCATACCTCCGCCAGGGGTATATCCTCCAATGGTGAAAAATCCTTAGAAAATTCTTGAATCTTGATGGACTCGTTTATTTCAATATCCAAACATGGGAGAGGAGATTTAAATTTGCGTCATTGCCGTGAGTCCTGTGAGACCTTGGCGCCGCTGCAGGTTTAGTGCTCCTAGTGGCCAAAAGTTACACGGTATAACTTTAAAGTTGTACTTCCATGGTGATTTCATTAATATTTCTGTGTTCTCCATTATTATTGAATGCATTCTGCATTGTTTCTGTTTAAAAAAAACCCTCTGGTATCTTTGTATCCAGCTGTATTTGTATACTAGAAGAGAGGCTTGTGGTCCAACGGCAGGCTTTTCCGGGTCCTTCTCATGAATTTCCGTCTGATTGGCTGCCTCCCATCAGTGTATGAAGGAAGCTCCGCCCTCCGCTCTTATTTCGTTACAGACAGGAAATAGAGCCGACAAACAAGTTTGTTCCGCCATGCTAACAAACAGTTAGCTAATTAGCTTCTCAACTCCGAAGCTACAGTCGTGCTGTCTTCACTTCTAGTGTGTAGTGGAGGGTTACCTGCCTTCCAATGGACAGATAGAAACCCCACGTGGGATGCTATTTGCAATGTGACGTAGAAGTGCAAGGCTGTTCCCAATTCGCTCTTTTCTTCGTATTGTTTCTATGATGAGAAAGCACAGCCGACTGGGGGGAACGCAACGCTAGCAAGTCAGCATGTGTAAGTAAACAAGGGGAAACCCTCCGTATTTCAGAAGGAGCAAATTAAACGGGTTTTCAGTGGAAGGAGGCCTTTAAGGAAAACGTTGCAAGAGCTACCGGCTATCAACTTTGCTCCAAGCAGCGCAGCACAAGGAGAAGTGGAACCAGTTCACACCAACCAATAGAAACACGTCTCTCATCCACCAGTGTAGGCCCCGCCCATCAAGTGCACTTGAATTCACAAGCAAAACTTTAGAATTTGCAACCAAACAGGACAAATTTGTGACCAAAATTTTTTAAAAACTTGAAATCAAAGAGGACTGATTCATAAGAAAAATACTTGTATGTTTTTACTTTCAAACATTGTTATTGATTAAAGTTGAAGAAATATGCTGTCTATTTTTATTTTTCAATTGCAACCTGTTCTGTTTTGATCTCAAAAAGTTGTTTTTAATTACCCCTGACTTTATTTTGCTCTTAAATCTCTGTTTTCAAATATATTCTATTTTTTTTTTATTAAATGATATAGAAGCAAAATTCTCTCTATAGATAACTGCAACAGGCACACATGCAGGTAGAAATTTCTCCTAAGCACCCTGAGATATGAACCTTGTGGTGTGTTCAATTGAAGAGGGTGTGTGTTGGAAGTGGGAGCTCAGATCAACCTAATCGTACGGCGGAGTGCTCCCAGCACTAAGCAGCCTTATACAACAAAACAACGAACTACTGTTTAAGCAGCAGACAGCATGAATTCTATGTTGAGTTGGTGAGATGAATCCGACTTTCTGAGCTGAAGATCCGATTTTACGGAGGATTATGTCTGCAGTTCTGACTTGGAGTTAGGAAATTCCGACATTAGTGTATAAGTTAAATGCACCATTGGTCGAAACACAAACACCAGGCTCTCAGTGCGCACTGCTATGACTTTAACTGTCTGGCGATGTCTAGAAAAGTGTTTGTTTGCGGGGATGGATCGGGTGATGTTAGTTGTCATTTATTATGCTCACTTACGTACGTAAATGGGGATGTCCGTTTCATGCGTCGCCCTGCGCAGCTGCCTTCATACTTCCTTGCATCTTCTGCATTCCCATGGTTCATAAATCAGTTTGTCCGCTGCCTGTCCCCGTGTCCCGGCGATGTAATGTTGTAGTGTGTTTTCGGACACACAGCCTCTCCTGTAAAGTTCCAGTCATGTCTACAGATGCTCCTCTGTTTGTTCAGCGTCTTTTTCTCCGGTGCTTTTATTGGGCTCTTGACCCCGGCTGTTTTGTATTGTTATTCTTCCGATTCCTGTTCTTCTTCTCTGGTTTCTATCAGCTACACAGCTCAACACTGACCCCACGGTTTCCGGTGGTATTGCTCCGTCCTCTGCATCGAGCATAAATGGACCTTTACCCAGGGAAAGTGGGGGGGACAGATCAGTGTCATTAAAAAACTGAGGGGGACAGGTCCCCTCCGTCCCCAGTACCATCTGCACCCTTGGACTGTGCTTATATAGCGCTTTTCCAGTCATACTAACCGCTCAAAGTTAGCAACGTTCAGACACCAACTTCTGTCACTTCCCTGCTAGCCTGTTTCCTGTTGTTTGCTAGACGTGTCGGGACTTGGCTCATGCACGTTTAATGCCTCCCTCACATCAGAGGACTTTTCAAAGATTTGGAAAAGACTCCTGGAAGACCATCTCAATCAAGCTCACATCTAAAGACAGTTTTTAGTCTCAGCCTAGTCTCAGACTGAGATTTTACACAGACTGGAAATCTTGCAGGGTTACTATTTACAAGACTACAACTTGGCCTTCAGCATTTTTTGCCATCATGCAATTTCTTCCCATCATCATCATAATAATACATTTTATGTGAAAGCACCTTCCCAAAGTGCATAAAGACACTGTATAAAAACAGATAAAACATTAAAAACAGTAAGCTAAAACACTAAAAATACAAAACATAATCTGCTCTCTCTAACCGAGAACATTCAGTGACCAGCATGTCTGTGTAGCAACGATGTTTATTTAGTGTTTACTGTCAGTAATCTGATGGCTGCTGTATGTTCTGCAGTAAGATATGACAGCGCGGGTTCTCATGGCATTCTCCGTGAGTCACGTGAACGCTTTTACATTGAAGTCAACGCATGTTGCAACTCTGTATTTCTATGGCTTTGGTCAACATATTATGCAACTCTGAGTATAGACGTTTCTGGAGGTCAGCACCTGCTTCGCTGCTGTATCCAGCTCACACTCCCAACCTCCTTGTCCTCTCCCACAGTTGTTGAGCTCATGGCAAGGGGGACCTTCATTGCCTCTTTAGGCTGTGCCAGGCGAGGCCCCATGGATGCAGTCCCAGCCACCAGGCACTCGTGGAGCCACACCTTCAGGCCTACTTCAGAGATGGGCCCCAGTAACCTGTGTCCTCATAGAAGGTCTTTTTGAACTGCTTTTTGACTGATCCCTCATCTAAGACCTGTTCAACATAGGTTATACGTCAAGTTGCTCCGTTTCAGTCGAACCTGTAGGTCAAAATAGTGGCAGTCATCAGCAGTAGTGATGCGCATCATCAGTGCACATTTAGAGGTTTAAACATTGCAATTAGCGAATGTTTAGTCAATTTTGAAATAATTAGTGTTTATCTAGTAGCTTTCTGGAAGTAATTCTGAATGTACTGATATTACTCATATTTCACGTTACTCGTATTTGTACTCATTATTTTTAATGTTTACCAGCAGAGGGAGGGACAGGGAAGTGGGACAGCAGCAGATCAGGGTATGAAACTCTGTTCACACTGCAGGCCGGATCCTACCAGAGACAGAAATAAACCTGACAGGCATTCTTTAGTTCTGCATTCCTCATTCTGTTCCCTTTCAACTGTGAATATGATGCCGCTGAGTCACATTGCGATGTGTGTGTTTGCAAGATGAAGACTGTCAGCGTGCATCTCATTTGTTATCACGTGTGTATGTATGATGTGCTTTCAGGTGTGTGTTCCTGTTTGTGTGTATCAACAGTAAAACCTAATAGGATCAGTCAACTTCAATCTTCCGTCTTGGCAATACACCAACGTGCTGTCACATATCTCTTCTTTGAAGTGGGTGTGTGTGTGCGTGTACATGTGTGTGTGGGGGAATCTGAAACCTAGCAGCCGTCCTTATTTCCTCCAGTAAGTAAAGCGGATTACAGTGGTTTACCATCTTGTCATTGTCATCTTCAATATAATCTAACTTGTCATGTGACTGAACAGATAATGCAGACAGTGATTAGTGTGGCACATCCATGCACATCCATGTCATAAAATTAGTTTGTCACACAGCATGACAACAGTTTTGTTGCACTACCACAGAAAAATGTAGCAAATGATGTAAAAATATCATTAATTATGGTCAAATGGCATATATGTTTTAAACCTGAGAAATATTTATTTCACAGTATTTTACCTTTAATGTCACACAAAGAAAAATGTTTTATTATAGCTATGCTAGCTAAATATTATGCAGCAACAATTTACATATTACTTTACAAAGATACAAAGATAATTTTCACTGAAGGTTGGTAAACATGTTTTTCTAAAAAGGTTTTTCAGTTCGTCTCCACTCCCACTGCATTCTGACTTAAACAATTTGAATTTGATCACTAATCAGACGTCCTTGTTCATCATTAACGCTAGGGTTGGCAATGTTGGAAAACGGTTAGAGCAAGCTACATTAAAAAAAAAAAACACCATCTGAAACCACGCCTTCAGACTGCAGGAACGTGTGCTTTGATGTTTTACGAGCAGGTTGACCAATAACAGCTGAGTGGATAGCTTGTTAGCTTAGTAAACAGCTGATGAACCATGTTTCTAAAAGCCTGATCAACTCACCTCCAACTCCTGCAGTGTACAAAGTCCACACTGCTAATGTCAACGCCTCCAAGACTTGATCGTTATCTGTTATTTTGGTTCAGTTTGGTTTTTAGGCGCAGCAGCAGTTAGCAGTTCGCTAGATATATTTGTTTACATTGAGCGGTGCACAGAGCTGTGTACATAGGTGGGGAGGGACAGTGAGGGATGACCAATTCCTGCCTTTCAGTGCGAATGGCAGGGGTTGGTCTGAGTTTTTAGAGACCTGCAGCTCTCACAGAGGTCTGACTTTTTCCTTCCTTTTTTGAATACATGATGTGTCGGGATGTAAGGACCATTTCACCCAGTCGGCCTATAACAAAAGTGTTTCTGATCAGGATTACCAACTCTGGCTTTAATACAAGCAACTGATTGGCAGTTTTCTTGTTGCTTCAATCTTAGTGCGTGCATTTTACCGGGCTTGTCCTCAGATTCAAAATATTTCCTGCGTAGTCGAAAAAGCGAAAAAGGATTTTCCTCATGTAAAATATTAGTAGTTCTGTTTTTGCAATCAACATCCAATTTTTTATCTGTAAATTATCAGGATTCAACATTAATTGTCTCAAGGTAGAATCTTAAAGGTAGAATCCGGAGTTTCTCCGTGTTTCTATTTGTAAACACTATTCACACTGAGCGCCCCTCCCCTCAGGCTAATGCCCGCATCATGTTGAGTAATTTATAATCCAGCCCCTGCAGGTTGCCTTATAGGCCTCCCAAACAGTCTGGACCAATTGCACTGAATTAAGATTAGTGTCAATAAATTCCTGTGTTTTTATTTTCACCATAGATACAAAATCTTTGTCTTTCAAAAAAAAAAGTAAAAAAAAAAAATGGTGGGATCTGATTGTACTTTATCCATTAAAAGGATAAGAGACCAACACTAACCGATGCTCCAGACAACTGTAAGTTGGCCAAAGAGCCCCAAATCCATCCCTTATTCTGTTTTGTCTATACCAATGAGGAAAACAGAGTTTCGCCCAAAGGCATATCAACATGTGGATGGGAACATCAAAGTATAAACCAGCAACCCTCTGACTGGCAGATGACTGCTTTACCCTCAGAGCGACTGCTAATATGATCTTTAGCCCCTCAGGCAGCCAGACCAGCTCTGTAGTGGAAATCATTGTATGACCTGATAAACTCTTGAGAAATATTGTTTTAATCACTGTCGCAAATGCTTTCTTTACACCTGAGTTTGGATGGACTAAGGTGAAGTAGGAAACTGTCAGAAACTGAAATGTATTTTGCATTCACTCTTCTGGGCTGAAGAGACAATCCAGTTTATTTGCAATAGTTAATTTAAAAGTCAGCATCTGGAAGAATATGGGGTTGTGTTGAAAGCCAACAAGCACCATCAGTGGAAGCATTAATTTTGAATGATACTCAGGTTTTAAAGTAACATGCGGATTTCTACATGGACCATCCAGCGAACCGAAGAGAGGTGATGCTGGATAGTTACAGCGAAAACTGTGGCATTCACCCAAATCTTTGTATCTTGGTGGTATCTTACATTTGTTCTTTGGTAAGAATAAATCTTATGAACACTCAGTTGGACTCTTACGAGCATCTGAGTGTGACACATTCAAACAAAATCAGTCAGTAATGTTTTTTGCTGTTCAGTTTGTGATTAAACGACGATAATGTTTTAGTCAGATTCTTAAACAACTTTTGATGAATTACAAATCATTTTGTTATGCTAAGATAAACAGCAGGATTTTGCAGATCATTTTCTAATGTTTTAATTTCCCTCAGGTGAAAATTTTACTATTATATACTACTATTACTATTATTTTACTATTGTAATTATATTGTTATTCAAGAAAAAGTCAAATTCGAGACAGTTTGTAGGTCTTCCCCAAACCAAAAAATCGGTGCAATAAACCGCACACAGGCAAGATCTGTTCCCTAAACCACAAAAATATCCTACAATAAATGTCCAAGTCACCTTTGACTTCCAGAGACACCCGGATAAAGAACGGTCTTCTGCCAGTCATAAGGTTGGTGGTTTGAGCACCAGTTTCCTCCGAACACATCAAAATGTTCTTGTACCTTATAAAAACAAGTGTTGTACCTCTGGTGGTTTTTATATAAAGGCAGAAAATACCTATCTCCCACTACAATGCCAAAGGAAAATAATGCTTTTTCTCTATCACTGATGCCAATTAAGACATGCAGAGGTTCAGTGCACTGTTAAGGTAAAGCTGTACCTATAAAGGGTACCACCCAGTGACAAGTCTTTGCACCCCTATTGACGCTGACAAGCTTACACACAACCCACAAACTTCACTGGAAAAGATCAAAATCTGATGTTACTTCTGAGTAAAATGCTTGCAAAAGTTAATTTTATGAATTATAATCAATTTGTATGTTAAAGGAATAGTACACCCACAGAATGATGTAACTTTATTTTCCACTTACCCTCATGGTGAGCAAGACCCTTCCTTATCTCAGCCAGAAATAAGGAAGGCTTCTTGTTTTCCCCCAACTTTCATATCATGGAGTTTGATTGTGACCGAGCCAAAAAGGTCCATAAAAGTCCACAAAAACTTGTCAATATTCCTCCATACTGCTCATCCAATGTAATCCCAGTGTCCTGAGTGGGTAGCGTCCATAATTTACTCGAAACGACATCATTTAGTAGATTTTTAGAGCCTAAACAGTAATACATCTCACTTCCACGAAGCGCGCTTTGCACGTTCACAAAACTACGGAAGCCTCAGTGTTCAGAGCCTACTCTGCCGGTAATACAAGCGTAGAAGAAGAAATTCGCTGTTTACATTGTGCTAAGAGCGAACGAGCTGCAGACAAACTGGGAAAAACACAGGAGGGGTTGGATATTGATTTAAAACAAAGAAAGAAAGAAAAAGAGAACGTGCGATCTCGTCTGCCGCGGACTCCGTAGTTTCATGAAGGCGCATCAGCGTGCTCGCAGGAGATGCGATGTAGAACTGTTTAGATTCTAAAAATATACTAAATGGCGTACTTTCGAGTAAATTCTGGACGCTACCCACTCAGGACACTTGGATTACATTGGACGAGCAGTATGGAGGAATATTGACAAGTTTTTGTGGACTTTTATGGACCTTTTTGGCTCGGGCACCATCAAACTCCATTATATGAAAGTTGGGGGGGAAACGAGAAGTCGTCCTGATCGCCGGCTGCATTTGACATATTAAAAAAGTGCTCCAGAGTCTTGCTCACCATGAGGGTAAGTGGAAAATAAAGTTACATCATTCTGTGGGTGAACTATTCCCTTAACAGACTTAATAAGTCATTTTCTATTTTTTTTTTATTCTCTGCTACATAAAAATAATGAGACAGTATCTACAGACTGCTTTTTGGAGAGTGTTCTTTGACAGTCATTGCTTTTTTTTCCATCCACTTCCTCTTCCTTATCATCATTCCTTTTTGTTTCATTCAATCGCTTTCTTTTTCTTTCTTGCTGTTTTGATAACAAAGCAAATGAGCCTGTATATATATAATGTAGACTAATGAAAGATATTAGATAGATAGTGTTTCTGGCAAATGTTATGACATGCTAGCTTTTCTTGCTCCTTCCACTGCAATTATCAAACCCTGATAAGTGAGACTTTCTGGAAGTGGAGTAGTGTGGTTGCATCCAACTCCATTAGATAATTGGGATAATAATGTGATGAGGCAGATGATGCTATCCTCAGCTAAACTCACTTTACACAAGGTTAAAAACTATAGATTTGATGCTTTTCTTGGACAGCAGCACTCAGTGTAGACTTGGCCTCAAAGCCTTAATAGTATTTTACTTTTTTACAGCTATTTCAAACATCCAATGCATATTCATGGGAAAAAACCAGCTGAAATTAGTAAAAAAAACAAATAAATAAATGAAAAATCTTTGACCGCTAACTCCTTGCCTTCACACAACCCTTTCTTTCTAATAACAGACTTTTTTGCCTAAATGATGCAATAGACTCATGATAAATGGACAGAGAAGGATGTCTGCAGTTTGCATGATGCTGAATATATGCAGATTATATGCATACAGGATAGAAATGACTGCCCTTGGTCTAACAAGCTGTGTTATAAATGATCCCATTGCTTTGCAAAAAGCACCACTACTCAGAAAATACTGCCGCTGTCAAATATGCTTTTAATATATTCATCATGGGCAGCCAACACAGTTGTGCGCAGCCTCTTCAGTTGGTGCTTGGTGGCCACCATCCCTCAGTTTTAATGAGGAGCTTGTGACAACAGCGGCCAATTGCATCTTCTGGGTTAACATTTGTCCTCATTTTTTAATGCTTCAAAAAAAGTGCTTTATTTGCCAATCGGGGTGATAAATGATGTGTCAGTTTTTCCATCGATAGCCTCATAGATGGAAAATATTGCTGCTGTCAACTCATTTGATGTATTGCTGTTGTCAGATGAAAAGCAGATACCTGCTCAGACATGGTAACAGTGTGGCTTCAGGCATCAAAATGGTGAATCTGTCAAGTCTTGAATACTTTCTAAGTAATTAAGCAACATAGTAACTGTTGCAAGCTGACTTTTAATCCATCACCATCAGCAGGTCAATCAATTTAGACCACGTGTTAATTTGGCAGGTTTAGTGAGTCTGGGCCTTAATGTTTTCAATGATTAAGGGTGCATTCACACCAGACCTTTTTAATCAAACCCTAGTTCGTTTACTAAGAAAGTCTAGATTGTTTGAGAAGGATTGAAAGGCAAACTGGCGTAAATTCACAAATTTGTCACCAAACCAGCCTATCATCCATACGAAGCCGGCATTTCGGGGGGTCTGCAAACTTTTTTTTAATATATATATTCTGTATATCAAGGCTTCAGAGTGGGAGGATTTTGAAACGCATTTACGTGGTTCCATCTTTAAGCTACTGTCTGCAATTTTTTTTTTTTTTTTTTACATGCTTGCGCCATAGCTTCGCTTCTCCAGAAACATGCATGTGCTACACTTAGCATCACAACAACAGATCTCTGCGCATGCCCACTGTTTTGTCACCTGTTTCTCCCTATTTTTGCACTTACAGGCCTGGCATATATTTTGCAGCGTTTCCATGCATTCATGTGGCTGTTTTATGTCTCCGTCTTTAAGACAAATGTTCTTGAAAATAATTGTGCTTCATGTTTGTTTTGTCTTTGTGTGGACAAGGTCTCAGTTACTTTAAATGGACCAAATGCAGGAAGGGGACAACTTAAACGCCCAGTTTTCTCAGTGACGCGCCCCCTATCGACGGCTAAACTAGCATCCATCTTGTATCGTACCTATACTGTGATTCACTCCAGCCAGTCAAAGACAGTCTTATCTTGACTCTTGTTCTGTCCCATTCTCTCTTTCTTTTCCTCTCTTCCTCCGATAATGTTTCCTTGTGTTTTTTTTTACCAAATCCATACAAGATGCGCGTTCAAAACACCTGCTGTGTTCATATCTGGTTCATATCTGTTTGCTTGTAAGTGATGTGGTGCACAACCAATAGTCAGCTGCAATGTCACTGCCCCTGTCCCAGATACAAAACTTACATAGTGCAGTTTCTGAGCCTCAGGACGCCACTGGGCAGTGATGACTTGAAAATGTGCATGATGAATGTTGGTGTGCCATCAAAACAGGTCAAAAACGCATATTTTTAAGCTCTAAAAGTTACTTTATGGGTCTTTCAGAGATGGAAGTTGAAGTTGTCCTGCATTAACCAAATAATGAGCAAGTTTTCTTTGTCATTGTTTGTCTTGTTTTCTCCCTCAGTAATTATTGATGCAGCGCCACCTCAGGCCAAGTGGGGAATGCATAATCAAAAGGTTTTGGTTCGTTGGGCTCAGTGCAGTGTGAAAGCCAAACTGAACCAGAAGAATGTAAGAAAGTAAAACCGGTTGTAACATTTGTTTGGTTTCAGAACCCATGCAGATGAAAATGGAAGTGAACGCTCCACAAACAGAGCACACAAACGTGATGTGAGTGAGAAAAAAGTACTCACGAAAGAAAACACATCCCACTGCTCTCAGTTCTCCCAACTGGAGACATTTTGAGACTATGGAGGCAGGAACTGTGGCTAGGTTGCACGTATGTGTACATAATTATTCTGAAATGCATAATTTACATTTAATGACAGTCTAAAGCAAATTATTTCTCTGTTTTATCTTATTCTGGGAAAACACCACAGAAAGGTGAAATTTTATCAGGAACAAGGAGAGGGAGGCTAGAAACTGAGCAACAGCAGAGGATGCAATCGGCCGCAATCTGCTCATCCAAAGTCTCAAAACTTCTGCAGACAAACAAATAAGGGGAGAGCAGCTCTGTCATTGTTGCATGTTGTTGGGTCACATTTGTGCACACGGGAGGTTGTCAGTGTCTCACAAGCACTCTAAATACTGTCGTTTGCCTGACATGCAGAAATGCCTCCTTGTGATGTGTTTTCCCTCATAGGTGCTATTTTACTCAGTCATGTCATGCTTACATGCTCCTTATTTACTGTGCTGCTTATGCTGAATTTTTTTATGTGTGCAGCTTTTCCTGTGCATAGGTTTTGAAATTAGATAAACAGCACAGCACCGACCAGCCACACAATCTCCTAGAAAGAAAACATCAATTATAAATCACTCAAAATTTTAAACACAAAGATGTCTTTTGCCCAGAATGCCCCTCACATTTTTCTCTGCCGAGCAACATGATGAGTAATACCAATCTAACTAGTGTTTTACAATTATAAGAGACTCACTCTTCTGACAAAAAAGCAACCAATGTGGAATGTGAACCACCCTGCAGCTTAAAAAGACATCTTTGTTTTTAGAAATGTGTAAGTGATTTATAAATGATGTTTTCTCTGTTAGAGCTTGTGGGGCTGGTCGAAGCTCAGTGATGAATGGATCTGTTAGCAGAGTAACTGCTCCATACTGCTGGTGTCCATTAGTTTTCATTGTGTCATCGCTCTGCCCAGTAAGACGCAACGTCTCCTCCCTCCTGTGATTTACTCCACCTGCCATGAAACTCTGACTTAGTGTATCATTTAGTCTGGATACCAGCCGTTTGTTAGAACTGACAAACACCTTTCATTTTTTTATTTATCTAAAGCTCTGTGACTGTCTAAAATGATATCGGTCCCCTGACTGCCATCATTTGGAGTCTATTTTTATGCCCACCTCTGTGTGTTTGACATTGCTACAGCACATTGTCATTACAAAAAGCTAGTTAATGTCTGTGTGTCCTGCTGCTGTTTCTCTGAGGTGTGCCAGTGACCCAATAAAAGTCCTTGATACACAAACAGACTCAAATATCATTAACCTGCTGCTGGAGAGTAATCTAACAGCTGCTAACTTGGAGATGCACAGCAGGACAAGGCTCCAGCTTCAATGTGCTTTATAAAAAATGTACTTTGAGTCTTAGGAGGAGTGAAAACAGCATTTCATGTTGATCTCCAAAGGGAGTCTGAACAAAAGCAGAGCAGAAACTGAGTCTCTGATTCTCCCTTTGGTGACATATTTTGTTTTCATGGGGTAATTAAAGGGGATATTTTGAGCACATTAATGGCACATCAAATGTAGGAGTCTTAGTTAGAAAACCACTGCAATTACAAACCAAGCAGTTAAGATGAATGCAAGTCCAAAGCCAAGCTCTGTTTTTTGCTTTGTCAACAACTGAGAAAAACAGTTATTTCTTTGGCTCAGGTGTGGTAGCAGGTTGTTTCCAAAGCTTTTATTTATCAGGCAGTCAGTCAGTCATTTTCCGTACCGCTTATCCAGTTCAGGGTCGCGGGGGGTTGCTGGAGCCTATTCCAGCTATTATCAGGAGAGAGGCGGGGTACACCCTGGACAGGTCACCAGTCTGTCACAGGGCCAACACAGAGAGAAAGACAACCATTCACGCTCACATTCATTCCTAGGGGCAATTTAGAGTGATCAATTAACCTAACATGCATGTCTTTGGATGGTGGGAGGAAGCTGGAGTACCCGGAGAGAACCACGCATACACGGGGAGAACATGCAAACTCCACACAGGAAGGCCACTGTTGGAATTGTTCGAATCCCCTCCCCAGCTGGGAATCGAACTAGCGACCTTCTTACTGTGAGGCCGCGGTGCTAACCACCATGCAACTGTGCAGCCCGCTTTTAATCATTTATTTATTTTTTAAAAATAATATTTATGAAATATAAATAGTAGGGGGGAAAAAAAAAAAAAAAAAAAATAGGAAAAATAAAGAGGAAAAAAAAAAAGATGAATAATTTGGCACCCAAGAAAAGAAGGGGGGGGAGGGGGAGGAAACTAAAGGGGGAAATGGAGCGGGGGGGGGGGGCGGGGGGAGGAAGAGAAGGACTGAAAACAGTGCAGTGAAATCAACACAGAGCTCAGTAAAGACCTGAAGCTGCAGCTTCTTTACTTTTCTTTGTTACTTTGTTAGCTAATTTCACTTACCAAAAAGAAGTATTCCTTAATTACATGTCATTAAGTATACTCAAGTATACTAAAGTATATCCCTCAAGTGTAGTTTTATTTACCAAGTACACTGCTATCAGTGTACTACCAGTATACTAACAATGTACTTCTTAGGACTAAATTGGCCTAATTTAAGTATTTAAAAGTATACCTTTAAGGGTTGAGTCCTGGTTTTGTTTTAAAAAAATTAATTTGTCCTCCTCTCATTAGTGCTCTTTTTACTATAATCACTCCTCTTTCAGGGGAAGAAAAAAAACTATTAATTCTTAGTTTACTTTTTTTTTTTGGTTTTTTTTTTTTTTTTTTGGGTGTTTACACGTTTTGTTTAAAAAAAACCAAACAAACAAAAAAAAAAGGGGGGGGGTGCGGGGTAGGTGGGTTTTGTGGATTTTTTATACTTAAAGTAATCTTGGGGGGGGGGGGGGGGGCTGCTATACTATGAGTGTACTCATACTAAAACGTCAAGCTTACTTTTATTTTTAGAAAGTACACTTTTAAGCATACTGAAAGTAATCTTCTAGGTATATTGTTAGTGTACTTGTACTAAAACTTCAAGCTTACTTTTAATCTTACAAAGTACACTTTTAAGTATGCTAAAAGTATACTTCTAGGTATACTGTTAGTTTTCTAGCAGTAAACTTCTCAACACCCTTTTAGTTTAAGAAAGTAGACTTTATATCAGAAAGTAACCTTTTAAGTTTGCTATGACTTTACGGATAATACACTTATAGTTCACTGTTTAGTGTTTAAAAATACATTTTCAAATATACTGAAAATTGCCTTAGTATACTTCTACTCCACCTTTAATGCTGAGTAAAAAAACTATTACAAAATTTATGTCAAAAATAGATTCAGGTGTTTTATTTGACTCCAACAAATGGTCAAGTGACATTTAAACTCTTAGTATCAAAGAAACCAGTATGTTTGAAAATGTACTATAAATGCACTACTATTAAAGTATATTGTTCAAAAGTTTAAATATAAGTATAGGCTAAATATGTTAAACTTCTAGTATATTTATTAGTAAATGCTAAGTAAACTTTGTTAAGTATATTTATGATAAGTACATAAATAGTAAACTGAAAGTATACTGTCTTATTTAAAGTCTAAAATTAGTATACTTAAAGTATACTTGCATATACTGCTTTTTGGTTAAGGGCCACTTACTCTCTATGGCAACAAATATCCTTCAAACTCCATATCAGACTCTGGGTCCAGCGCACACAGCTCCATAACAGGGTAATCCATTCTGTCAATCTGAGTCCGATCATCTATGAGTATTTACAAATATCTGTCCATGTGAGTGACATTGCTGGTGTTACACCAAAATCTGTGACCCTTCAGAATCTGTGACTGTTCCGTCATGAAGTGGGCATCCAAACATGTTGAGCGTCTTGGTTCAGTGCAGGCATTTTACTTCCATGTTTGGAATTAGACACATAAAAAAGCTAATATTTAACACCAAATTAGTTTCTATAGTGTTGCAGAGAACATATTTAGTATGTATATGGCTGTTGAATTTTGGAACATTTAAATATCATGATTGGTGCCTTTAAAAGAAGCCTTGATGTTTTCATAAATATCACGGTATGTTAGCTCAAGCTCAGGGAGCAGGAAACTCTTGACTGGACAACAAACACAACAAACACCAGCCTCCTGGCGTTCCCAGACTTTTCTACAGATATCCACACTGTGTGATCTGGTCTTTGATGGGTGTGTGGGTAAAAGTGATCAGATTTATTATCAAGATAGCACATGCAAGTGTACTATTTGCAGCAAAGTTTAATAGAAGTGAATTAATCCCATCTGCTGTTTAAATAGATTTGAAACACATGAAAGAACATTTGCAAATGAGCCCTGACACTTTCTCTTTGAGAAAGACAAGATAGAAATGATAACAAATGAAGATATTTAGCATCAGATAGAAATGAATGGAAACACAGAGCAGCCCTGCATCCATTTTCACACTGTGTTTCTGCATGATTTGGTGCTGCAGATAAGATGCTCTGAATCAAAGGGCATCGTTATTTATGACTTCTTCCCAGTTTGGAATGAATAATGAGGAATAATGGATCATGTGTGTCCTCTGCGGTCCCAGTTGTCCTCAGCTTCTCCTCGGCTTCTCCTCAGCCTGCGTTTTAAATAGATCCTGTAAAAAATAGCTACTGAGGAGACAAACTGCTCTGACAAAGCTCGCCGAAAGTGTGTGCACGTGACTTCTTTTATATTTCTGTCTGTCCATATACATTAGCATGAGCACGTGTAAATTCGTCTGGTCCAGTGACTTTGCCATCATCCATAATTAAATTTGTATAAATCAGGTTGTCATTCACTGCTGTACAGTGAAAAACTGAATGACACTTTAATGACTGCGGGGCTATTTTAGGTTCAGACTGATCTAACAGGTACGCACTTTCATCATTCATATTCAGCAATTCATTATTCTTCCGCTGAACCCTCCCCTCCGTTTTTGACTTTCACTTGGCCCGTCTTTGTACTGATGGAGTGTATTTTTAGATGCATGGAATTTAATCCCATCTTTTTTCTCAGGAGAGGAGATTTTATTCTCCTGCAACAAAGTAGGAAAACAGTCGCTGCACCTTCAAGTTTCAGATTCTCTGCATTTTTTTTTTCCTCACAGGATGCAGTGATCAAATAAACAAGGGCTCATTTCTGCTGCTCAGTCGACCTTCCTTCCTGGAGCTTCCTGTGCTGGATCTGGCTGTATTTATTACAAAGATGTGATTTTAGAAGGTTTGCAGCCATAATATATTCAGGTGGAGAAGCCCTCCAAGTATATTGTAAATGAAATGGATGTGGAAAATGCTATTCTTTATTTCCGATGCTCAAATTTGGTAAACGTGTTTACATCAACATTTTCCATGCACATTTTAAAACATTGTCCACACAAACACACACATTTCTAAAAGCATGTGTGTTTGTGGTGGGTATTGCATATCTGTATGGACAACTCATTTTAAACAGCTCTATGGAAAATGTTTTTGTTGTGTTTTTGAGCCATAGGAGGGAAAATGGATCGCGCTGGAAGTTGAAATTGTACATTGCAAAAAGTTTATGCAAATAGCAAATTTAAATAGACTCAGTTTTGAAAAAAAAAATGTTTGTGTTCCAATCAAAATAACATGTCTAGTTAAGAAACATTCCTGATACTTTTTCTTGCATGTGTCCATAGCAGCTGATTCATATCCTATTATTTGACATTATATATTCAATTTTCAGATCAATTATAACTTTATTTATTACAGCAAAGTGACAGCTAGAAACTTCAGTGTGTTCCCACTGCAACAACAATCTTGTTTGGACATTATTATCAGTAGGCATCAACCTTTAGCATCAGTTTACGTCGCACAAGCTAAACCTTCTAAATCTTTGCTGTTACACCTTTTGTGTACTGGAATGATGGGAGTTGGAATAATAGTATTTGACATCCTGGGAATGAGAAGATTGGAAACATGCTACTCATGTTCTTGCTAATTTGAGAAAAATTAGTCTTTTTACTTCGATTTTTAAATCGTCTGTGATTTTCTAAACACTATTCTCAGTTTCTAATAATGAAATTAGTAAAGCTGCGACTGGCTGAACTTGTAAACATCGTTTTTATTGTCAAACAGCTCAGCATGCAAAAGGCAAACACTTGTTAATAAAAAAAACTAATGAGGATTCACTGATGCTTGCTCATCACTTCCTGAGGGTGCAAAGTTGAATTAATCCTTTATGAATGAGATGTGAGTTTGTGATAACGTCTCATTCATAACATTTATCACAACACGTTTTGGGGGTATAGTTTATTCAAGTGATACCAAATCTCTCTCTTTTTTTTGTTTTTTCTCCAAATTTCATCAGACTTACTCTTGAAATAGGACCTTCTTTTCCTGAATTTTGCTTTATTTATCTTTTTATCCATTTATCTATTTTTTCTATTGACAGATTTAGAAAATCCCCACAGATCTTACCAGCAGGTCTGAATGACATCAGATCTGCACTTTCCATCAGAAACAGTAAAAACAGCTCTGATTTCCCATGTTGCAACGTTTTTAAATAACATAAATCAGATGGAAACACAATGTGTTACTTTGGGTCAACAATCACGAAAAGCACTTATATCCCAGAATGATTAAACTAAGAGTGATGCAGTGTGGGCGATAATGCAGGGACTTGTTTGGCCAGGCCACGGTGTGTTCGAGGCCTCAAGCAGAGGATGACGCAGGGGAACAGACCGACTTGCAGCTGCAGGTCTGAAACAACAGACAAATGTCGGTGTCACATCTCCCCGGCTTGTTGCAGAGTATTTTTGGCACGGCAGAAATTGCCAACAGGATGCTGTAGTTGGAAAGCCACTGTGTTTTGAGCAACATGTTATGTCATTCGTCTGGACCAAAATCATTTTCCATCAGACTCCACGGTTTGGCCCCGAATGAGCATAAAGACTAAAACCATTCATCTGAGATAAAACCCAGCAACCCTACTGACCAACCTGTTCACTTTTATTCAGATTTTGTAGTTTGCCACACCCGGGGACTCTCATGTAGGACTGATTTATTTGATATTATCTGTGTTTCACATCTAAGCCTCGCATTCTGCATTTCCTCGGAATTTTCATCATCATATTTCTCGGAAATGAGCGATATGCATCCACAAGATCAGGCACATAAACAGTCGGGGTAGGATTACAGGGTATGAAGGGAATTTCAGGAAAAGCACAGCAGATGAAAGCTTACAAGCTTCTTAGACAAACACGATAAAGCTTTCCAACAAAAAGTGATGGAAATAAAGCAGAAATCAGTCACATTCTTCTGGGTTGATGTCTGCCTTTGATTGTAATGTCTTTCAGTGGTTGGTGTCTGTCAGTGGTTATAAAAAGTACTGTAGGAAGGATTATTGCAGGGAAGGCTACCCAATCAGAGGCTGTGATTTTTATTGACACCCTGGAGAGTGCACAACCCTTAATGCTGCACCTGCTACACAGTCCATCCCTTCTTGCACAATAATAACAAATCAATCTTCTTTTTTTTTTTTCATCTTTGCACCTGGATAATCAGTGTGATTTTTTCCATTCCAGTAAACTTAACAGACATGTTTTGGACAGCAAACTCTCAATGGAGATATTGATTTTTGACCTGATATTCTGTTGTCTGTTAGACAAACGAAGCTCATGCTTCAGTGTTATTCACCCTCGCTGTCTGTCTACCGCTCAGCCGTTGTTCAGGTTAGAAATATGTTCTAACTGCTTTGTTTAATCTGTGGTGGGAAAGCGGGATTCAGGGAGAAGATCCTCTAAAATGTCATATGTGGGATGGAGCTTTAACCATCTCAGCAGTCCTCTACCAGAGCACAGATACATGCAATAAAGAAAAACATGCATGTACTGTTTTGGGGCAGGGGGAGTATATTTGAACGGACTCTTTTTGAATGCACATGTGCACACATCTGTTTACTTTGGTACGTTATAGCCTGAAGCTGTATGAATGACAAGTAAGCCAAAAGTGACCTGATGTGCTTTAAAAAGAAAAAAAGACATGTTTAATTACATCCCATCAATCATTCTGCAAGAGCGGGCGCTTTTTTAAAGTGTGTATCTTAATTCAGAAGAGTACACATCTTAGCAGCAGTAAAACCAAGAGAACAGACTAAAACTTAAGTGTTTGTTTCACTGAATCAGGGAGCGACTGGAAAAAACAAAATCCAAAATCTTAAAAAAAAAGGATTCTGATTTGCAGCATGACCTTATTCCATCTCTAACGGTGTTATTCATGGCTGAGTGTTGTCTTAACTGGGTCACTGTTAGAACATCTCCACCGTGTACATCCAGAGATGAGCAGCAGAGCTGGTGGCAGATTTCTTTGTCTGCATCTGTCCCCGTTCAGACGGAGACGTTGTTAACCGTGAAAATGCGTCAGTGTGAGTAATCTTATTGAAACAATGCGGAGGAAAAGCGCTGGTGACGACATGCAAATCTGTTGTGTGTGTGTGTGTTTGTCTGCATTATGAATGATTGACCTGGGCAGCTGCAGACACTTCGCAGCCTCCTAAAAACCTTGTCTCCTGCTCACACACTGTTGTTAGAAAATACACAACATGTGCAGAAAACACAGTTTTGGGGATGTTAACATGGTTTTGGCACCTTTGCTGAAAACTGCAGGAACACTTTAGAGTCTTGTAAGGTTCAAACTTGTGGAAACACTTGAATGACAGTGTTCAGGTGGAAACCTGGTTCTGACCTCATCAGTTTTGGACCCTGCTAATGTTGCTATGGCAGAGAAGAAGCATATACATGCAAGCTGCATCTAAAATCTAACAAACGTGTGGGTTTTAACACTTCATCGCTCTCATCCAAAGAAAAGTCAGAAATGAACTTGTAAGTTATTCACTCTTCACTCTGATGCTGCTCCCCTGGTTTGTATGCTCTTAATGAAATTCGACAAGTGTTTAATCATTTAAAGGTACTCCACCTCATATTTCATCCCCCAGTGAATCATTAATAGATTTCTTACTGGGTCAAATGCTGGCCGTGACCTCTGACAGGTGCCGTTTCCTCATCCCACATCTGAGGAGAGCCTGTGTTGTTAAAGATTCACAGTGGAATAGTTTCTCATGTTTAGTGGTTGCTTCTTGGTAAAATGAGTTTTCTCTCCTCATAACAGCATGATTTACACTCAGCTGCAAGCACAAACTACCCAGAGAAACTCTTACAACAGTTTTTTATGGTCTAACACTGACCTCTTGTGGCAAAATATTAAACTGCACTTTAATCTGCAGGTAAGATTTCTTAACATGTTATATCAAAGTAAATACTCTGCAAATGTTTCAGTTGTCAATTTTCTCTCTGCTGCAGCTTAATACACTCATTCTGTCTACATACTAATTAATTTATTAATGTTTTTCACTGATTTGTTGTGTTGTTTCTAGCTGGATATCTACTGGTTGAAGCAAAGGTCTTAAGATAAACCAACTTAAAGGTCATCAAGGAAATTTTAGCTGTATTGTATTTATCTTTAGTAGGTTTTTTTTTGCTGTGTTTCAGTGTCTGACTTCATGCTTTCCACCTAAATTATTAATAACTTCTGCAGTTGTTTGTAAATCTTATTGTGCCACTATCGCCAGGTATTGATTCTTTATTTCCACATGACTGACACACAATTTAGACTATATATCTTGGAGAAAGTCGTTTCCTTTGATCAGCCACCATCTTTGCATTAATTTTTCGTCTTGAGCCTGTTTCCACATTCCTGTTTACTCAGTCAGAAACTGGTCTGATCCATAATGAGCACAGGCAGCTACAGGGAGTATTTTCTGACTTGCCACAAAAGGAAAGGCATGGGTAAACAGTGGCATCAGTGGCTCTTCACTTCTCCATGATTGTGGGTCCTATTTTTATAAAGACGGAAAGATGACACATTCCAACCCAGTTTAACATGAAATTTATTGATTTTATTTACTGATATTGAACAGAAATGAGTAAAAGCTAACATTTTAACCCTTCGAATATTTTCATGTTTGAGTGGCCTTATCTGAGATAATAAATAATATGCCATAGTGTCCTACTGGATAGCTTAATGAACGTGCCACTGGTGGGAATCACACACTCACTAGTCGTTTTATCAGGTCCAACCTGCTAGAACCAGGTTGGATCCCCGTTTGCCTCCAGAACCGTTGTAATTATTGGTGTCATAAATTCAACAAGGTTTTGGAAACCTGAGATTTTGCTCCATATTGACATGATAGCATCACACAGATTTGTCGGCTGCACATCCATTTGTCGTTCTATCACATCCCAAAGCTGCTCTGTTGGACTGAGATCTGGTGACTGTGGAGGCCGTTACAGTGAACTTATTATGTTCAAGACACCAGTTGAGGATGATTTGAGCTTTGTGACATGCAGCGTTATTCCGCTGGAAGTAGCCGTCAGAAGATGCTACGCTGTGGTCACTAAGGGATGGACATGGTCAGCAGCAATGCTCAGGTAGGTCGTCGTGTTTAAATCATGTGATGTTGCTACTAAGGAGCCCAAAGCATGTCAACCAGTGGTTATTTAAGCTTTTATCACCTCCAACCAGTCTGCCCATTCTCCTCTGACATAAACAAGGGATTTTGGTCCAGAAACTGCTGCTCACGGGATATTTTCTCTTTTTCGGACAATTCTGTGCAAACCCTACAGATGGTTCTGTGTTAAAATCAGGGAAGGGCATATCGATACTCTGCAGGAGTCGATACTTTGATACCAGCCAGAAAAAAAATTCGGAATCGATACCTTCTTGAGCATCACGATACCATTGTACAGATACAAAACATGCAATGAGCTTCCTCTTCTGAGAGTTTAAGACAATGAAATGATGTGAAAGCAGCCAGATTCTAGTTTCTGTGTCACATGATAGTGGAAGTCTGTCAGATGTCATGATGATGCTGCTACCGTTAGTGACGATGATGATGTTTTTGGTATTTTTAATGCTGGTTGTTGCACAATATGTTTTGGTAAATGACTATTACATTTGATATTTGAACATTTTCCCCTGAATAAATTTAAAGAAGTTTTTAATCTTATTTTTGTTTAATTTACGTATCAATATAATTTGTTGTTTTAAAAGCATTTCTTTACAGTACTTCTGTTCTCAAGTTTTACTTCTATCTAATATCGCCCTTGCATGGAAGATATTAATGCAAACTGTACAATCATGGGATTATATATTTTAAGAGACAAAAAGTATCAGTATTGATGAAAAAGTACCATAAACTACTAGTATCGTATCAACAGAAAAAAATGTTGGTATTGCCCATCCGTAGTTAAAATCACAGTAGATCAGCAGTTTCAGAAATACACAGACCAGCACGTCTGGCACCAACAACCATGCCATGCTCAGTCATTTAAATCCCCTTTCTCTCTTATATTTGATGCTCAGCTTGAACAGGTGTACCTAATAAAGCGGCCAGTGCATGTATCCAGTCCTTACCCATACCAGATTTGGACAAAGATTTTTGGCAGCACTTTCCACCCCAAATAAAAAAAACACCACTTCCTGAATAATTTCCACCCCTCCTGCAGGGCAAGTATTTCTAAATCCTTGTCTTTGGCACTCACCTGCCCTGCATCTTATGCTCGTTTCCAACTCCAACACACCTGACTCACATGAATTCAACTTCGGTTTAAGTTCTTTGCAAGCTATCAATGAGTCCTTCATTCAGCCAGGTGTGTTATACTAAAGAAACATCTTAAGCTGTGATGAGTTTATTTTGCTTGACACTGAAGTAGACACGTTAACAGTTTTTGTTTTTTGCACTGCAGTAAATCCAAAACTTGTCTAAAATGTATTGTGAAAGTGTAATTTGAACTAGCAAACTTGCTAGTAAATAATACAATGGTTTCACACACACACACTCTAGGGTCGATGGGAATGGGTTAAGCCTATCAACTTAACAGACTGGTGAATGTCACAGGTTTTATAGTAGTAGAGTAACCTTTAAAAAGAAAAGAAAGCAGAACAACCTGATTTCATAGACTCGTTACCTTGAAGTGAGAAGTTCAGGACACAGCGTTAAATAAGAAATAAGAAAACTGACACAATTTACAACTAAGTTTTGTTTCCTTTTTTCCCACTTATTCGGCACAACAAACTTTTACATCTGTTTTACGATCTCGAACATTCCTTAAATAGATGATTAAAAAATTTCAGGGAATGACTTTGAGCAGCATCAACTAAGAACAAAACAAACAGCCAGAAGCAAAAGCAGAACCTCAGTTTGCAGGCTGGTTCTTGGTAGAGCCACCTGGTTGGTCAAAGACTTAAAACACGTGGGAGAAAGGGTGCACGCTGTCATGAGGTCATTAAACTGTTGTTTCTTTTTAAAGGACGAATTTGCTGAGTATTAAGGCTAAACAAACTCAATATAATCCCATTCAAAAGGAATTTATTTACAATTAATGGTCTTTATGTAACATAGAAAGCAATCTTGCAAACCTTTTCAGTTGTCTGCTAATGTTTTTATCTTCTTTGGATCCAGTTTGGATTTATATAAAGCTGTTATTCTTATTGTAATGACACCATGCACAATTTGTAGTCATGTGAAATACTGTGCTTGGTGCCTTTTTTTAAAAATTCAAACATAGAATATCCAACAAAAGACTAGCATCAGACACACATAAAACTTCAAGACAAGGCTAATAAATTCCAGTTCCAACATTTTGTTCCAGTCTGGATTCCAACTGGTGAAACTGAACAATCAGCCCTCTTCTGAAATTCCATGTGTGTTTCCTACTGTGGAATATTTTTTAAAAAGGTACAGTGTGTAGCAATAATTTACATAAAGATACTGCACATGCCAAGCAAAGTTGTGAATGGACGGTGGCCGTTAGTGGCCACAATTATTCCAGACAAACGCGTTTTCATCTGTGAGTGGATCCAGAAGTCTCAGGTGCAATGCTGACTGCCCTAAAGGTAACTACTACAAAATCTGATACAGTAGCAGTCAAAAGTGGTGGGAATGTTGTTTTCCTGCCCAATGAGTCTTTATCAAAATCAAATTTTATTTATGAAGCACTTTTCATAAAAAAAGTACAAAAACAATCTTTACAATTTAAAAATATAAGTCTTTTACTAGCTTGTGTGAAAACCGAACAAAATTTAAAATACAAACCTGATCATAATTTCTGACTTGTATTCACTCATGTACACACATACGCACCCAACATACAGGCCCCCATCCCACCTACCAATCAGCCATACCCCTGCCCGCCATCCTATCCAAAGTCTGGTTTCTGTTCTTTTTTAACTGAATAAAATTTAACTCTAGCTTGACGCTGCTGTGACGACAACAATATCTTGGGGATCCGTTCACACCGGGAGCAGCCCACACAACCCAAATCAGAGGCTGGCTTCACCTTCCATCTTCCTCCAGTTCACACAATCGGCCCTGTTGAGCACACAGAAAAGAAATTAGGACCCCCTTGTGTACATCACTGACTGAAAGCACACTTTAAAAGGTTTAACATACATAATACAGTGACATGTAAAGAGGGTTTCCTTCAACATAAATCCATGGAAGCACAGAACTACCATGATACAATGGAAAGCATTAGGCCACATGCTGACCAAGCGTTTGTAGCAGGGATCACTTCCACCACAGAGCCATGCTGTGGCTGAGGGTGGAATGGGTAACACTGCTCTGATCTGCCTCCTGAGCCTGCTGACAAACCCAGTATGGAGCACTGGACTGCACTGAGTACGGAGGAGGCACACACATGGACTATGATGAAAACACGCCATCAAATATAGAAAAAGAGGAAAGACATACAAAACATACAAATGGAAGATGAAGAAAATAAGATTATTTTTTTTAAATCATGCCACAAACTGCTTTGACATAATAAACTGGATTCCACTCAAAGTTTTACTAGTCCTGTCCAGCATCATAGCATTCATGGCATTCTTCACTCCTGTCGTTACCTTCCACCATCAAAACGCTCCCTCCATGTGCTGTTGTGCCACATCCACTGACATCTACACGGAGCATTCAGGACAGTGAGGGTCCATTTGAGTCATCATTGATGCACACAGAGCATCAGTGCTCTGCTGTGGTTGGATCAGCATCCCATTATTTCCTTAAAACATGAAAACAGGAACTGATTTATCACAGTTAAGGCACTTGTTGCAATACAAGTATCACGCAGGCAAATATTGCAATGAAGATACATTTTTTGCATATCTGTGCAGTCCTAGTCTGCACAAAACAAAGAAACTGAAAGTGACAGCTACTTCTGTCAATCCATTATTCAGGAGCAGTCCTGGTCTGTGTTGCACCCAGGGTGCAACATACAAAAGTGGCTGTCACTTTCAATTTCTTTGTTTGAGCTTTTCGGCTCACAGTGCTGCCCTTTTTCCACCAGGCCGTTATATGGCCCCTTAATAGACTTTTTATCTGCCATTATAAGCAGAAGTCAGCCTTAGCAAGTGTAAATGAATAACTTGACCATTAATTTTTTAAGCATCAAAGTTAAAAAAAAAAAAAAAAGGCAGCCAGTACTGAAGCTGACCAACAGAAGAGATGGAATCAAGATGAGGGCGACTGTCTCTTCTCTTCAGAGGAAGGCAAATAAGAAAAAAATGTCTTTTGATTTTAAGAGTGTGTTTAATGTTTCTGTTGTTGCCAACAATGGAATTAATTTGTTATTGCATGTTTTAAAAAGTAAAGTTTTTCTAATATCATTACTACTTGTAGGTCTCTGTATGACCTTTACATATAGTAGGTTTGCCAATAAGGTTGACTATAAATTCAGTTATAGGAAATGTAAAAGCCTGACTAATAATAATAATAATAAAAAAAAAAGGTCAACACAAATTAAATGGGTTATATCAGGTCATTTTGAACGTGCCCTTTGAGAGCTTTTCCTCCTCCTTATAAAGATCACCCATTATATCTTATCCCTGATTCACTGGTTGGATCAGTGCAATAGTAAAAACCTAAACCCATAATTGCACAGCTCCTATGAGTAACTTGTCATTCTAAGAGGCTCCTTTGATGACATCCACATGGACTTTAAGCAGCACCATTAACAAGCTTTTAACTTCTAAGTATAACATTAGCATTTTAATAATGAAATTACCTTAGGGCCCACTGCCCTGCATGAGAGGGAACCCTACTTTCACACACCTCAATCAAATAAATGGCTCATTTACAGGCTTGCAAAGAACTGGATGAGGAAATTCATTCATCTGAAACGTGTGTTGGAGTAGGAAGCCATGTAGAGCAGCAGGTCCAGAGTACTGGAAATGAGAAACATTGCTAGAGAGAGCAGCTTGAGCAGAAACACCACAAACACCTTTAAAAGAAACCAGTTTGACTGTAAATGCAATAAACTTTCAATTTAGTGTGAATGTGCTTTAATGTATAATCTGTAGTTACAGTTTACTTTTTAAGCATTAATATGCGGTTGAAACCTGGCATTTAGCCGCTGACATATTTCCATCAGTGGTCTGCCTCGTAGTCCCAGTGTCCCAGTGTTACTTTAACCTGACCATCTGATGTGAAACGTCGACACACTAAATACTCTCATATGGCAACATAGAAAACCGGCGCATGGGCAGAAATTAGTTATTGGTGCAATAAAAAAAATCATACATTTGGGGTCAAAGCGTCTTACCTTTGAACAGGTTGCTGCGCCGTTATGCCACCACGAAGGATGGAAAAGTCTGGAAACAGTGTACGAGGAGAATACGGTTTATATCATAGACAGGGTTGCCAGGTTGGGACACGAAAGAATGCCATGAAGTAAACGTAGCGTGTGCGTTGTTATTTATTTATTTTAAAACTCAATTATTCCCCATTTCTGTTGCGAAAAGAAAAACACGTGGTAAGTAAGGTAAGTTTAATTAAATATTTTGCCATCAATCTATTCACAGTTATATCAAGAGTGTAATTTTTTTTTTTTTTTAGATTAAAAACCAACAAACAAGCATGAAGCATTTATTAGTTTTCAGGTGAAACATTCCAAATATTTCAAGCAATTTACGAAAATAAAAATAAGATTATTTCGCATTATTTGGTATACACAACTCGTTCATAATACAAAAGAGGTTGCTTTCCTTGTTGGCTTCAAGAGAACGTGGCAGACAGATGCGCTAATGTGGCTTCTAAAAACGTGTTTTCTACAGAACTGGCAACTTGCGTACAGTCAGTCTACTCGACGTAAGCTCAAAACCATGGCGGACGAAGTTGAGCAGGTTTGTGTAGCCGGGTCCGTTTAATCGTTCATTTCAAGTCAACGTTCATGCAGTTGTCTTATGTGAATGACTATCGATACATTTTCACGAGTCCTTGGTTTACTGTGCGTGTTGTGTTGTCTTGCTCTTGTCAGTTGTGTTAGTAGGCTTGTTTGGGCCTGTGAAACCGGCTAGTCGGTTTAGCCTGGTTAGCTTCTAATGCTACCGTCTAAATGACAAAACGTGCTTGATAGCGGTGTTCCAAGGTGGAATAACCAAGATGTAATTAGTCCCAATGTGTGGACCAAAACTAATAAACATAGCATTATTTTATAATATCTAAACATCTCATGAGTTGCATGACTTTTCTTCAGTTTATGTTCATGTATGCTCCAGCTTTGGCTGCATTAAGAGGGATGTGCCATTTCTTCTTCTTCTTCTTCTGTTTTTTTCCCTTTATTTTCTTACAGCTTACCGTATTGCAGATATGACTTCATTGATTTTCTATTGTAACATGATTTTAAAATAATAGCAGTTGGAGCAAAATCAGACAAGTGGCATGGTGGAAGCTGTTAAAAAATAAGAAATTCAGAGTAAAAAAAGTTATAGAACAAACGCAAAAAAGAACAGTATGGAGGCTAGCTGAATGGGGCTTAGTTGTAAAAAAAAACTGACTTCAGCTTTACCTTTAAAGCTTAACATTTTGTTTCAATTTTTCAAACACTTGATAAAAAATCTCCTTTTTGCTTTTTCTTAAGAGCCTGATAGATCTACATTTAAAGGTTTTGTTTTTCTTCTTACATTGAACGTCTCAAATAATGAACACCTTCATGTAGACTTCAGGTGATCTTTTAAAGTAGCCATTAAAAAGAAATTAATTTGGTTAAGTGAAAATAGATTTAAAATAAAAGCTTGTTTTTATGTGCTCTGTAGCAACCAACGACCAACACAGTTGAGGAGCCGCTTGATCTGATCAGGCTCAGTCTCGATGAACGGATCTACGTGAAGATGAGGAATGACCGAGAGCTCCGCGGCAGACTGCATGTAAGATACTCACAGTCTGTAATCAGATAATCAATCCTTTATTTCAGTGAGGATGGCCTCCTCAGAAATTCTCTGAAAATATGCAGTTCAGCTGTTTAAGTTGATTTTTCTATTTTTTTTTTTTCTTGCTTTCATGTGCATTTCTTCTCACTGACATTTGGGTTTTCTGTCCCAGGCATATGACCAGCATCTGAACATGATTCTGGGTGATGTGGAGGAAACAGTGACTACAGTAGAGATTGATGAGGAGACGTATGAAGAACTTTACAAGGTACAGGATTATATTTGCTTGTGTTTTTTTTTTCCTCCTACAGTGGTGCTTCTATTTACAGAAACATCTGTTTTTCTATTGGACTGTTACTCCAGCCTGAAATGTTTTGAAACAATTTAATAATATTTTTAAAACCAGAATAGGTTAAGGCTGTAATGGTACACAGAATTCATGGTTTGTTATGTACCTCTGTACACAAGTCACGGTTAAATTTTTGTATTGGTACAGTCATGAAAAAAATACACATTATTAGTCTTGTGTTTTATTAAAGGAGTAGTTCACCCACAGAATGATTTAACTTTATTTTCCACTTACCCTCATGGTGAGGAAGACTCTGGAGCACTTTTTTTAATATCTCAAATGCAGCTGGCAATCAGGAAGGCTTCTCTTTTTCCCCCAACTTTCATATAATGGAGTTCGCCGCGGTCCGAGCCAAAAAGGTCCATAAAAGTCCACAAAAACTTGTCAATATTCCTCCATACTGCTCGTCCAATGTAATCCAAGTGTCCTGAGTGGGCAGCATTCAGAATTTACTCGAAACGACATCATTTAGTATATTTTTAAAGCCTAAACAGTACTACCATATTTTCTGGACTAAAAGTCGCACCTTTTTACATAGTTTGGCTGCTCATGCGACTTAAAGTCCAGTGCGACTTCTGTGTTTTTCTTCTTCATGATGCATTTTTTGACTGATGCGACTTATACTCAGGAGCGACTTATAGTCCGGAAAATATGGTACATTGCATCTCTAGAAAGCACGCCGATGCACATTCACGAAACTATGGAAGCCACGGCAGATGAGATCTCGCATTCTCTTTTTCTTTGTTTGTTTTAAATCAATATCCAACCCCTCTTGGACCCTCTTGAGTTTGTTTCGGTTTGTCTGCATCTCTGGCGCTCTTAGCACTATGTAAACAGTGAATTTCTTCTTCTACGCATGCATTATTGGCAGAGTAGGGTTTGAACGCCGAGACTTCCGTAGTTTCGTGAACGCGCATGTGTGTGCTTCGTTAAAGTAAGATGTACTACTGTTTAGGCTCTAAAAATATACTAAATGATGTTGTTTCGAGTAAATTCTGGACGCTACCCACTAGGGCTGAAAGATATACTGTTATTGTATCTATTCGAGATATGAACATTCAAGATATTAATATCGCAAAAGTAACTATATAAAAGATATAGATTTCCCCTGTGCTTGTCCTGCATATAAAGCTCAGGAAGTCACAAACAAAACTGCAGTTCCAAAAAGTGCTTGGTTTTCAACGAACCCGCATTATATCGTATTGTATCGATATTGAGATGTCTGGCATGAATATCGAGATATGAAATTTTGTCCATATCGTTCAGCCCTACTACCCACTCAGGACACTTGGATTACATTGGACGAGCAGTATGGAGGAACATTGACAAGTTTTTGTGGACTTTTATGGACCTTTTTGGCTCGGACCCCGGCGATCTCCATTATATGAAAGTTGAGGGGGAAAAAGAGAAGCCTTCCTGATCGCCAGCTGCATTTGAGATATTAAAAAAGTGCTTCAGAGTCTTGCTCACCATGAGGGTAAGTGGAAAATAAAGTTAAATCATTCTATGGGTGAACTATTCTTTTAACAAGTTAACTAAAATATAACATCACAGCAGGGTCTTTTTTTTACACTTTTCAATGAAAAATAGAAATCTAAATCATGCCTTTAAACCTCAGTGCAGTAATAAAACATGCTTACATCAAGGTATTGCTTTGCCAGTTTTTTCGGCTTTGCGTTGTGCCCCGCCACTGTAACCCACAGCTTCTAGGGGCTTATTGTTTTATTGTGATGCTGCGTGTGTTGATCCTGACTGGAACGTGGCTGACTGCTGTGTTGCATTATGATGTCTGTCAGGTCTTTACACACATTAATCTTCAGTGATCATGTTTCATAGTTATCTTTAACACGACCCCTCTAGTGTTGCCCTCTGGTCTATTTTAAGTCATGGAGTCTTTGTAATACCTTTATCATCCTGGCTCAAAAAAAGAAGTGTGAATATTTATAAATTAATTTCAGAGTAGGCTGCTCTTTCTTTTATTTATAACAGGTGACAACACTGAAATCCAGGTTGTTTTTTTTTTTGTCTACGTAATGAAGTATGATCTAAGAACACTAATCTGGGATGGCTGTTCATGAGTTTAAAGGCTCATCAATCGGACAGTATCACTTATTGTATATTGTTAATAGGAGAAAATTAGGATAGGAAGCTTTATTGGCATTTCATAAAACAACCAAATTGCAGGTACCCCTCCTAATGGTGCTGTTAAAACACATGCAGACACAGTCGCATCTCCAAAAAATCTAAACAACAAAGGCAGACGCATTTAATTACATCAGGAAAATAGTTGCATATAAAAAAAATTACAGTTCAAGAATAATGTTGCCAGTTTGTGGAAGTAGTGTTGAAATGTCCTTGTGTTTAGTCATTGTTTGTGTATGTGTGTGTGTGTGTGTGTGTGTGTGTGGGTAGCCCTGGATCAGAAACTGTTCATGAAATTGGCAGTACATGATTTGATTGACCTGTATCTGAGGGCAGAAGGTCAAACAGGTGAAGCAGGGTTTAAAGAGTCTCTGATCATGGTTTTAGATCTGGGGTGGTAGCAGCTGTCTGCGATGTCCTGGATTGAGGGAAGTTGGCAGTTGGTGATTTTCTGTGCTTTGTTGATGATCCTCTGTAAATTTCTTTTTTCTTTTCTTTCTTTTTTTTTCTTTTTTTCTTTGTCAGCTGCCAGGAAGCCAGCATACCACACTGTGAAAGTATGTTAAGATGCTCTGTTCTGCAGAGTGATAGAAAACCACCAGCAGTTTCTCACAAAGATTGTTCTTTCTCAGGAACTGGAGAAACAGCCGGCGCTGTTGTCCCTTTTTAACAGCAGTTGTGGTGTTTGAAAATCAGAGTCTGTATCTATAGTGTGGATACCCAGAAATTCAAAGCTGTGCGCCCTCTGCATATAGTTTTCACTTATGCAAATGAAAGAGGTCATTTCAGCATTTCCTGAAGTCCAGGGTGACTTCTTTTTTTTTTATTGTTTAGTGGCAGGTTGCTTTAAAAAAATAGAACAGAAGGTTATCAATCTCATCCTGAAAGCTGGATTTATCACCAATATGAATCAGAGTATTGTTTGTCATCCACAATTTGGGCAGTATTGTTGGAGGTCAGAGATGGAACTGATCTGATCAAGTATGGGGGGGGGTGTATTCACCACATCACCATTTTTCTCATTCTAGTAGAGCTATTGACATAAAATTTTCACCAGATGTTGGCAACAACCCAAGTAATTAAGTTTTGTGTAATATAGTGAAATGACACAGGGAATAAGTATTGAACACATGAAGAAATGGAGTAGAAAAAGATAGAAAGCCAAGAAAGCAGCTAGAGTCTGTCTGTATTTAGAAAGTAATCCTGTCCCCTATCAGGGCAGAGTAATATCCGCTGGTTTAGTCCTGATTCATGCCTTTAAAAAGGTTTCTCATCACCAAGGTGTCAGACAAGAAGCGTTGTCTTGATGGGTAAAAGCAAAGAGCTGTCTAAAGACTTACGCAAGCTTATTATTGCAAAACACACTGAAGGCATTGGTTTCAGGTGCATTTCTTCTGAAAGTTCCAGTAAGCACCATTGGGGCCATCATCCAGTAGTGGAAAGAACACGGCATCATCATAAACCGGTCACGGCCAGGTGCTCCTCGCAAGATTTTACAGAAGAGTCAGAACAATAATCAGAAAGGTTCTCCAAAAGCCCAGGACCACTCGTGGAGAGCTTCAGAAAGACCTGGAATCAGCAGGTACAGTTGTTTCAGAGAAAACAAGAAGTAATGCACTCACCCGCCATGGATTTATGCTTGCACACCACGCAAGACTCCATTTCTTGAGAACTTGGACTTATAGTTCTCAAGACCGATCTTGGTCTTGAGACAGCTTCTTCGCGGTCTTGGTCTTGTCACAGCCTCGGCAGTCTGTGGTCTTGGTCTTGGGTCTCTCGGTCTCGTAATGTCTCGGACTGGCCGAGCGGTCTTGAAGGGATTTGTAACCTATCATTTCCAGGCAGGTACCGTTTTTTTTTTTTTTTTTTTTTTTTATATTTCATCATACACCCCTTCAAGTACCAAATAATAAAACCTACTTTTTATACTTAACAGCTGAACCCAGTATGGTGCTTAGGTTCTATAACTCATGAAAATTGGCAAAAAAAAAAAAGGGATTTCTTTGGTCTGGTCTTGGTCTTGAGCTGAACTAGTCTTGGCCTTGAGTTGGTTTGTCTTGGTCTTGTCTTGATCTTGGTAGTGTCTTGGTCTTGGTTTAGGCGGTCTTGATTACAAGTGTAGTTGATGCTCATTTGAAGTTTGCAACACAACATCTGGAAAAACCCATGACATTCTGGGAAAACATAGTCTGATCAGATGAGACCAAAACTGAACTCTTCGGATGTCATAAGACGCAACATGTTTAGAGGAGAAATGGAACCACACTTGACCCCAAAACACCATAGCAACAGTGAAGTTTGGAAGTGGGAACATCATGGTGGGCGCTGTTTTTCAGCATGTGGTATTGGCAGACTTCGTATCATTGAAGGAAGAATGAACGAAGAAAAGTAGAGAGACATTCTGGACCAGTATCTGCTGCCAGCTGCTGAAGATGAAAAGAGGCTTGCTCTTTCAGCAAGACAACCATGCCAAGTACACAGCCAAGGAAACGCTCAACTGGTTTAAGAAAAAGAAAATATCGTTGCTAGAATGGTTCTGTCAATCACCCAACCCGAAAGAACTGAAGATCCAAGTTTACAGAAGATTCCCTCAGAACCTTGAAGATTTGAAGGCAGTTTGTGTGGAGGAATTGGCCAAAATCACACCTGAGCAATATATTTGACTGGTTTCTCCATACAGGAGGCATCTGGAGGCTGGAATCACCAAAGGTTTTCAAGTATTAAATAAATTTCAATAAGCATGTTCAATACTTATTCCATGTGTCATTTCACTATATTACACATAACTTCATTTATGGACATAAATGTTAGGATTTCTTTGTATGTAGTGTTGCTTCGTCAATGAAAATTATGACGAAATATCGTCGACGAACCTTTATCATGTGACGAAAACGAGACGAGACAAAACGTTGATGGTGGTCTTGTGACGAGAACTTAAATCAAATATATAATACAATATTGTTGATGTATAAAAACTAGACTAAATGTAGTTCACAAAACAAAAACTCAGCTTAAAATGTCCTTCATTTTCATTGACTGAAATGAGATGAGACGAAATAACGCTGTAATATTTAGTTGCATATGTTTCCTCGCCTGTGCGTCGCACTGCTGTTCAGACCTCAGACGCAGGTGAGGTCACTTCCTAAATTCCCACTTCAAACTCGCCACATTATTTAGATGCGGTGGGTCAAAACAGTTTGAGTGAGTTGGAGTCATGGCTGGGTTGTTGGGGAGAAACCCAGGGCTCTAACTTAACACCCAGCAACCGGCCAAATGCGGGTAAAAATTGAATTCGGCTAATAGAAATAAAATCTTACTAGCCACTTTGGCTGGTGACTAGAAAGTAAGTCGCTTCCTTTTATTTTT
Organism: Atherinomorus stipes; assembly: GCA_023101725.1. Lineage (NCBI taxonomy): Eukaryota > Metazoa > Chordata > Actinopteri > Atheriniformes > Atherinidae > Atherinomorus > Atherinomorus stipes. The sequence goes on from JALJCO010001073.1 coordinate 48,133, forward strand.
TTGTTGCTCAATCACTGCCACATATTTCCTCTACTTTGCTTCACTTGCTTCATGCATTAAGGCAGGTAGATGTGATGCTGTACTATAACTAAGTAGAAATACTTCACTATTACACAGACTTTGTTGTCTTTCATCAGGTATGAACTGGCTTTAGCAAATCAAGGGATCAGCTGTCTACAAGACGATAGCATGTGTGAATATGCAAATTAGCCAAGTGCGTGCCAGACAGAAGAAAGGCATGCTGTCCCTTCAGAAGTCTGCTATACTAAACATGGGTAACAAGCGAAAACTAAACCAGAGCAGATCACTTGCACACTGGATTCACATCCATAAAGCTGGCAGGCTTCTCATAAATGAAGATACTGGTGCAGGTCAGAGACCAAAGTAGCCCACAGCCAGAGCGCGCAGCCACCGAGGTGCTTCTTTAAATTTGAAAGACGGAACGTTTGCATCTATGAAATATTGTAATGTTTGAGGCCTACTCCATATCGCCAAATTAGATTGGTAATATGCAACAATTGGAAATTTTTTGGCACCGTTTTAAATAACCGGTGTAATGTTGAGAACTGCAGGCCAACGTGTGACAGCTTGTTAAGCAGGGATGCAGATCCCAGCAAGGTGGGAACCTGCATTGCCAAATAATGCATCCTCCTTTTGTGCTGGTATACAAATAGCTGGGGTTGAAATGGTATTTCCTCCATTTATTTTGACTTATTGGTGTGAGTTTTGTTTGTAACTCATATCAGCTATTAAAACATGGGGATGCAAATGTGAACCTTGAAATCAGCAGCACAGCTATTGGTAAACTCTTTTTAAGTCATATGTGACCATCCAAAACCTGATTAAGAGGGTTTTTTTTCTACATGATGTGACTTGGACACAGTGATTTAAAGTGGGCATGCAGTTCTTGGCATCAGACCAATGATAACAAGAGAGAAGAGAATCACAGTGTTAAATGTAATAGGGGAAAAAATGACATTGTTCTGTGCTGGGAAAGAGGACATTAGAAATTGTTTTTGTTGTTTAGTGCTATGATGACAAAAACATCACTCTCTAAAGAAATGTGTATCTAACTAGGATATTATAGATTAATTAGTAATGAGAATTATTTTTCCCAAAAAATAAATTTGGCTAGAAGATATTTCATTTGGCCGATAACTTTACAAATCAACCAGCCACTTTGACTAGTGAGCAAAATAGTTCATTTAGAGCCCTGGAGAAAACAAAGAAATGATATCTGGACAAACTTTAATTACAAGTCATCTTCCATTGTGAAATCGAGGTAAGTTAACATTAAAACTTTAACGTGACTTTCTATTTTACACAGTCCAGCCTCAAGTGTGTGTGTGGGCGCGTTTTTGCAACATTGTGGGGACCATGTTCTGGATTTTTATCATCACCGTCAGGACATTTTCCCGGTCCCCACGGGTACGAACCCCATTTTGAGGGTCAAGATTAGGTTTTAGAGATTAAGTTACAATTAGGTTTTGGTTAGGATTAGGACAAGGGTTAAGTTTAGGCAATCAGTTATGGGTGCTAGGTTTAGGGTAAGGGGCTAGGGAATGCATTTTTTTCAATGGATATACCCCACGGGGATACAAAAACAAATGTGTGTGTGCGCCTGCTAGAGCTGGGGGTAAACAATTATTTTTAAAATGATCATTTGGACGATTATTTTATCGAATAGTCGACTATTCTAACGACTAATTAGCCGATTAATCTAATGATTATTTTTCTGTTGCACGATTAATAATGAATAAAATCTCAAATAAATACCCTCCAAAACTTTATTAAATTACTTTACCATACAGCGTTTTTTTCAAAGCCAAACATCTTCTGCTGAACATAGAATAAAAGCAGCGCCTGATTATCATAACTTGGAAATTACCAGGGGTGCACCTCATTTTTTTGTTCTCACTGAACCAACAGTGTAACATGGTTCTACAAATGTATTCATATTTATCTAGAGGTATTTATCTGCACTTAAGTATTTTTAGTGCTCATAAAGACTAGAGATGTCCCGATCAGGGTTTTTGCCCCTGATTCCGAGTCATTTGATTTTGAGGATCGGCTGATATCGAGGCCTGATCCTATACTTCTGTAATAAAAATAGAAGAGAAAAGACAGATACAGGACGGTGTTTCTCCTGTCCTGTATCTACACACTAATCTGATTCTGAATCATAATTTTAAATCATAGCTTGAAGGTGGAATTGGGGAGTCAGGAGTTGTAACATTGCTATTGCTCTAATCACTTTTATATATATATACAGCATACATTTGTACACCAAACTAACACCAGACCAATGAGGAATTTATCATTTATGAATGTCTAATAGGAAACTATTTGGTTATTTCTCCATGTCTCTGAATCATGGGAATGTACGGTTCTTTATCTGTTGGACAGCAAATAAAACCAACACAGAAGATTGTAAATAAACTGTGATACAACAGATAGTGTAATGTGTGCTTCATTTTTACAAACTAAATAACGGCAAACAAAGTTTAACAGTCTTTTTTTCCTGTCACTCTGAGCCTGTCACGTCATGTCAAACAGCAGCAGCCCTGTGAAACCCGCACAGGTTCACACGCTGTACCACTAACGTTAAACTAGCACAGATCGCCACGTTGTGTCTTTAAATATGAACGTTGTGTTACATATTATGTTGAGTTTATTGTCGCGGCTCAGTTCAGCGCTACAGCGGCCTTCACTGCAGTTGACGTCTGGATAAACAGCTGCTGCTGTGTTACATTTAAACTCCTGTACTGCCCGGTGATGCGGCATCATACAACACTGAGCTGCGTGCGGGACTCCGGCGGTTCATATGAGGCACTTAAACCAACGGCTGGTCATAAAGCTGTAAATGATAGGAAAACCATACAGTGGAAAAAGAGGTGCGCCCGTTTGGGCATCTCTGTGGCCAGTAGGCATGACATTTTTCGAGCGTGCGTGTGGCGAGTGCGCGTGGCGACACGTCAACAACCTGATTTGACGTTGATGATTTTTTGACATGATCGACGTGTCGCTATCGTACCTGTGCGTGTGTTTGCACGCATTTGTGAATGTGTACACAAGCTGTGTATCTAGCTTGTGTGTGTCCAGCTTGGGTGTGAGAGAGAGAGTGTGTGTATTGTTTTTGTGTATCCACATTATTACGCATGAAAATATATGTGAATTAGCTCTTAACTGTGGGCTAATTTTAGGCAGGAAACTTCTATAAGTTCATCATAACATGATAGGCCTATAGTTTAATTTGTGAAATAGGTTTGACTAAAATGAGAATTCGGTTCAATCTATAGGCCTACTATACTAGGTAATCATAACTGGGATAAACAGAATTACATTACCAAAAAGAGATTCAAATCATTGACTAAAACTAGACTAAAATGTCTTTAGTTTTCGCTGACTAAAACTAGACTAAATTAGTCACGAGTTTATCTGACTAAAATAAGACAAAGGCTGAGAGTTTTAGTCAACTAAAACCTGACTAAATGAAAAAGAGTTTGACTGTGACTAAAACTAATAAAATGATAGTTTGACACAAAGACTAGACTAAAACTACAGATAAAACAGGCCGCCATAAACAACACTATTTGTATGTGTGCATTACTTGGGTTGTTGCTGACATCTGGTGAAATTTTGATGTCAATAGCTCTTCTAGGAAAATAATTTCTGAGAAAAATGTTGACATGTTCAATGCTTTCCTTTCCTCCACTGTATCTGTCTCTGTTGATGCAACTTGCAGATCAGATATCGGGCTGATGTCCCTGATCCACATCATTGATTTACAAATACACCTTTCTGGTCCCATGTATATAAATTATCAGTATTATGCAGGTTTAAGCCTGCATAATACAAGTGGTTTTGGGAATAAGGATCAGTCATGTAAAAGTGTAACTTGTTTGTGTTGTTCCAGTCTACCAAGAGGAACATCCCCATGCTGTTTGTCCGAGGTGATGGAGTTGTCCTCGTAGCTCCGCCTCTCAGAGTGGGCTAGCATGCCAGCACCCTGGTGTGAAGGACGGCCTCTGGCACATTCAAAGACAAAGGGTGGTAATGTCGGGATTTTCTAAAACAAGAGGGGGGTTCAAATTTATTAACCCCCTTTAAAAATGGACTCTTGAACCAGCACCATTCTCTTGATTTATAGAAACTTCTTTAGTTGTGCTGGGTGTTTGTTTTTTTTTGGGGGGGGGGCTAGCAAACATGAGGAATGTTTTCATGAGATGAGAAATGACTGTTTGAAACAGCTTTTTGTTTTCTATTGAAAGTCGTGGATAATGGTGAAATCACACCCCTTTGAAATTTCATGTAATTTAGTTCAGTTACAAAATACCCAGTTTAAATGGAATTAATATCCCAGTATCTGCTGGTACCAGGCAGAATCAGAGATGCTTCATTGTTGTTTCAGGCTGTTTTATTGACATTTAAAAGTTGCCTAGAATGGGGGTTGATTTTATTTTACTTTCATGACATCTCCCAATAATGTTTGCTCCCAGAGAAAGTACTGATGTTTAAAAACAAGTGATCTGTTCACATTTGGTAAGTTTTTGTTTCTGTTGGATGTTTTTTGCTTAATCTCTTTTTTTTAAATCTATATGTAGTTTTTTGTGATTAAATCATGTTTGGATTTGTAAAAAATAAAAACTTTTGGTCGAATAAACAAGTTGAAAAGTTAAGTTTGTGTGTTGTTTGTGAAATTGTTTGGTTTTCTCAAGCAACCTCCTAACTTGTGATAACTGCCAGTATCCTGGAGCGTTCCAGCAGGTGAGACGGAGAGCAGATGAATTTTTTCATCTATAATAATTTATTATCACGTATTTACTTATTTTTCCTCTATGGTAGAAATGCTTATTAAGTGCCAAGTATCAGTGGACTAAAAGGTACATTTCTCCATTAATCATAGGTGAGGTTAAGGTTGCCACAATTTGTCAATTGATTAACTGACTAATCGACTATCAAAATGGTCAGTGACTGTCATAATCGACAAATTGTTTTTTAGCTTTGTTTTTACTCAAATTGCCACTATACCTGCTGCTGTCTTGTCTGCCTTTCTGTATTGCCAACTTTTCTTGAATAGTAAATTGACAAAAACACACTACCGGCTAAAGGTTTGGAAATGTTTTTACATCACATTCAATGAAAAAGTGTCCAAACTTTTGATTGATACTGTAAAAATGCTATACGATACGATCTGATTAGTTGACTAATTGCCAAAATAATTGGCGACCAGTCGACTATCAATGGTTTTTGGCAGCCCTAGATAAGGTTAACCCATTAACATTTGTACCCATCTAAAATGTGCTTTAGCGTTAATGCATTTTATCCACTAGATGGCAGCATTGATCCTCTAAACTATCCTCAGTGTCTTCCTGAAAAAGAAATAAAGATAGATTCCTCTAAAGCTGAAATGAAGCCTGTTGTGTCCCCTCAGGCTGACAAAAACAAACAATTTCCTCTCATTTTGAGATTGTAAAATGAAGAATGTCACCTTTCTTTCCTGATGCATTATTTGTAGCCTCAGCAAAGCATTCAGGGAGATAAAACTCATTCTCCTTCTGGAGTTTGGAAATTTTGATTCACAATATACCAACTTTTTCAAAGGGTTCTTGACCTAATTGCAACTTAATCATCTGATATTTGTAGTCCAAACCTTTGTGACCCTCCCTAGTGTCACAAATGCGTTTAGACTTTGTAGCACAGAGGTAGTTCACATAGGAACAATAATCCTGGCTGGGATTTCACATTGGGAACATCAGACAGTTCTTGGAAATCATTCACTTGAAAGCAGCCATATATTACCACAACACAATCCAGAATTGAAAGTTAAGATGGTGCAAAGTTGCTCCAGGTCATAATCAGTTAAACATGTTTGAACTCACAAAAACGCAAATGTGGTAATCATTATACTATGTGCACTGACTTGAGTCAACTTGAAGTGAAGCTTCACCGTGTTGTTTCCATGATTTATTCATGTTCCCAAACACAATCTCCGACAAAAGCAAAAACAGAACTTTCAGCATCAACTTTAAACTCAGAAAGATGATGTCTCACAAGTCGCACTACTTGTGATTTTTACCAGAGCATATGTAGTATGTCTGCCCTTTACAGGACATAACAGTACTTCCAGTGCAGTACTGCAGATGAAGGCAGAACTCTGACTTTGTAGCTGTGAAAGACTTGCATGTACTGTACTGTATGTCTTCTCTGTAGTGCAGCTGATGTATTAGTCACCCATAATTGCATTTAAAAATAATAATAACCTTTATAAGTCCAACTGTATCAACACACAGTGCTGAAATCAAACTTTGGATTTGCTTTATCTCCTTGCAGGGATCAGTACCAGAGCAGTAACATAATAATAAGCAGTTTAAGCAAACTACAGACAAATTTAATACGTTGTTGTCACAGCCTAAAGTCATTAAAAATTACGTTGAGATACAAACTCAAAACATATGTTTTAGCAGTTTTTTTTTACTGCAGAAAATATGACTTCTTGTTGGAAACTGTCAATAAAAACACACTTTTTATCAGAAATTACTACTGAATACTATTAGCCACTACTTCAGGTACGTCACCATTGCTGATCATTATCATAAGCTACCTACGAGAGGGGATTGTTATGTAACATTTAAAACTCAAGGCCTTAATACACTGTAATAAGAAGCTGAGCATCTTCTTGCATTTCTAATTCACTCAAAGAAAAGCAAAGGATCAATTTTATGAAACACAATTCCTCATATTTAGATATTTTAGAAAAATTATACAATTGATTCTGATATGTACTGCTTTAAACGTACTAAAGCTTTGTTTCAGGTTGTGTGGTGTTAAATTTCAAATAACCATTTAAAAGTGTGGTTTATAGTTATTACTGTAAAACCACCTGCATCTTTAAACTGTTGGCGTTGCCAATGACATCTACTTTTACCTCAAGGCTCCATCTGACAGTCTCTGTTGTGACTCAGAGGTTTCTGTCTTGTAGAGATTTATCACCACATACAGAATATTCAGTAGCTGATTTATTATTTGCTTTAACAGAGGAAGGCCCAGCAGGAGAACATGCCCGCTTCCACATCACCAACCAACTCACACGAGGGGATGAAATGCTAACATAGCTGGTTAAACACTGTAGTAGTCAAATTGATGAAATCCACTTCATAGCATGGATGTAAGGCTATAAAAACATACAGCAGCCGGTTAGCAACTTAAAGTCCCAGTGCAGTGAGCAGGATGTGCTTGCTGTTGTCTTTCTGGCCTGTTGCTTTTGCTGCCTGTTTCTGAGAGTAACATCTTGTATGAGGACAAATGTTTCACAACTGTGGCATCAGCACATTCTGTGCTGTTCTGGAAAAGTTTCCTTCTTACTCTTCTGGATCAGCTTTTATTTACATGTACTTTGTTTTTTTTAAACTCCTCTAATTTTTTTCTTACAGAAATTTTAGAGTATGGTAGTACTACCATTTATCAGGAAATATTCACTTATTCTTACATTTCAGATCTGACATTTCATTGTGTCGTTTTTAGAAAAAACTGCAACCTTGAAGGCAGCATTTTATTTAAAATCAATGCATTAATGCTTCTGTCACAGACATGGAAATGAACTGCAAATGCAAATTAATAAATGAAATGCAGCTGCCAACAGGAAATATCTTAGATCCACGCTGTGTGTAAATGAAATTAAAGTAAAACAACAAAGCAAACTGGACTTGTTTGTGATGTTGCATTACCCGACATACAGGACTCCTCAGATGCTCCATGACTTTGAAGTTGGAGACGTAAATTCTGGGTGACATTATGCTTCATGCATCCTTACACATGTCAGACTTTTTGAGCTGTAATCACTGCAGCTGTGATGTGATGGAGCCACATTGCTCAGCATTCACACTCAGGCCGAGAATGTCTGTGATGTCGCTACGGTTATTTAAATCTGCATTCATCACTTTTGGCTCCAGCACCCGGCGCCACCTTCTGGTTTTGTCATTTAGGAGGTGAACTTGCGTCAAGTGCTTTTTCTTTCTTAGTTAATCTTTAACACACACATAAACACACTAAAATAGGGTTAAATGTAAAGCTTTTGTTCAAAATTTGCAGTTATGAGTTGTATTTGGGGGATGTGTGAGGTTTATGATGATGATGACAGTATCAAGGATCAAGAATATTCAATCTGATTAATTATCAAAATAATCTGATTTAAGGTCAGGTAAACTTCGTTGGCCCACCGGTGGGGAATTTGTCTTGGGCTCACCGCCCACACTGCAGCCATTACGATAAATAAATAAATAGAACAAAATGAAAATGATGACAAAAAACCCTAAAAAAAACCACCAATATATGAAATAAATAAAACACCAATCTGCATTTATAAGAAGGTCTTCACTTGTCTGTAACAAAAAGTGTCCTTTGGCACGTTTCCATGCAGTTCAGCTTCGTAGTTTTCTTAACTAACCCATGTTTTATTTAACAGGTGTGGCAGTTAAACTGTTACAAAACTAAACTCTGTGGCTTTGAAAGACTCCGCTGAGATTTACTGAAGGCTATAGTGTGAGCGGTGACACCATGGAACCTGCACCTGTTTGCACTATTAGTCACAGCTCCAAGGGCTAGGGAGTGCAGTAGCAATCTTCGTACTAATCTTCTAATCTAATTCTCAGAATGAAAGCGCCTGATCAACCAAATGTTAAATAATCAATGCAGGGATCATACAGGTCTGCTTTCAATGGAAATACAATATCAGATACTTGAAAAAGTTTCATCTACAAATAATTTCCAATGCCTCGGTGTAGGATTACGGGTGATGAAACCAGTTTGGCTTTTGTCCATCATCATCTTGCTCTAATAGAAGCTACAAATGACCAAACAAGAGGGAGGAGCTGGAAAGTGAATCCATAGACCTGATTTAAAATGAAAAAAACTTATCTTTAAGCTTATTATCAGTTTAGTTATGTAGTTTTTTTTTTTAAGACCACACTGATCTCAAAGACTTAATCTTGCTAACCACACCAATAACAATGTGTGGGAGAAGTTTATTGACTTAGTATGCGATGAGGGAGGTTGTAAGTTTTCTGGATGGAAGTTTATTTGAGCTGAATGTAGGGATGCACAATATTGGAATTTGGCCGATAGCCAATATGCCGATGTTTTAAAAATCATGTGGCCGATAACCGATATCGATAACGATATTAAAACTGAAAAAAATAAGCAGTCATTGCAAATAGCAGTTTTGTTTTCCGTTTCTGACACTTTTAAAAACAGGGGTGGGTAAAAAATTGATGCACTGAAATATCGCAATATTTTCATATGCCAATATTAATTTGATATTTAAAAATGTGGCATCGATCTATTTTACTTACAAATCTCGCAAGATTTCATTGTTCTGTTAGAAAATCTCACGATTTTTCGTGAATTCTGGCGAGATTTCGTGACAGAGCGATGAAATATTGCGAGATTTCGTTAGTAAAATAGATTGAGACCATTTTAAAATGTCAATATGATATCAGCATATGAAATGTCAATATGATATCAGCATATGAAAATATCACAGAATTTTTGTCAATTCGCACAAGATTTTGTAACAGAACAATGAAATATCGCAAGATTTCATTAGTAAAATAGATTGATACCGTGTTTTCAAATGTCAATATGATATCTGCATAAGAAAATATCGCGAAATTTTTGTGAATTCTCGTGGGATTTTGTAATAGAACAATGAAATATGGCAAGATTTTGTTAGTAAAATAGACTGATACCACATTTCAAATGTCAATATGATATCAGCATATGAAAATATTGCAATATTTCAGTGTATTGATTTCTTTTCCCTCCCCTAGTCTTTGGAAGTTTAAAAGTCTGTAAAAAAAGAAGTTTTTGAAGAAGAAAAAGTAGTTTTGTTTTTTTCTTAAGACTTTTTAAACAGTGGGCTGATCTATTAAATATTGATTAAAATCGGTGGGATGGCCAATATCATAGGCCAAATATACATAGGCCAATACCAACAGGGAGCCAATTATATTGTGCATCCCTAGCTGAATGCGTATTGGAGCCAGCTCCTCACAATGCCACACAATGCATATTGAGATTAGAAAATTTTAGATCATTGCATTTTCTATTGAAAACTAGACTTTTAAAACACATGTAAACAAGTTACACAATCTTAAATCATACTTAAATTAGTTTTTGAAAGTTGGAATAACATGTCCAAGTAATGCAGTTGGGAGATTAATTTCTCCTCTATGTGGATGTTCAGTCTCATAGAAACCTCATGCTCTGTGCATTGTCCACCGCATCGTCCAGGGCTTTGACCTGGAACTTTTTTTTCTCTTTTTTTTTTAACCTGGAACTTGCAATAGAAGAAAAACCCTGGAAGAAAAGAAAATAATTGTAATGTGCATCTCATTCATATATAAATAAAGTTCTCAACTCATATACTGCTCTGAATGTGTTCAGTTCATCACTTGACACCAATTTTCCTTCAACTAAACGACAGTATATCAGTTTCTTTCGTCTGGTATTACAAGTCAAATGGATAAAGCCTAGATTTAAGGGGTAATAATTGAATTCATGATACTTATATTAATGACCATTAAATCAGTGAATAAAGTTATTTATTAATTTGTATTTATTAGAATAAACTAACAAATGGGGACTAAATACGCATTAGAAAATAAATGAAAATAATGTATATATGGTCACAATAATTTTTAAAAAAGCTAATTACTAACCCTTCCCACCTAGTGTACATATGATGGAGTATTATGGCCACATTGAGAAAAAAATGGGGGAGGAATTTTTTTCCCCTTCATGACCTAGATAGCAAATGTCGAGAATAAAGTCAAAATTTCAATGAAAGTCAAAAGTGTCTAGAATAAAGTTGAAATGTGTAAAATGACTTTGAAATATCGAGAATAAAGTCAACGTGTCAACAATAAAGTTGAAATTACAAGAATAAAGTTGAAATCCAGAAGGAATGTATTCGCGTCTTTTTTAAGCTGGTGTGGTTTCTACTGAATGGACACAGTTTCTGACACAATCTCTTCCAAGTAAAACTATATACAGTATTATAATATTGTGTGTTTATGCGTAAACCTGGTATGAATTAATCTTAAAGACCTGACCATTCTCTGCATCATAACTTTATTTTCGACAATTCAATTGTAGTCCTGACACTGTATTTCAACTTTGTCAAATTTTTTACTTTATTCTCAACTTAATTGTTGACATTTCCAAGGACCTTCCTCAACATTTCGACTTTATTGTCAAAGTGAGGAAGGGGGGCGGAATCCTCCTCCAATTTTTTTCCACCTCACTGTGGCCCCTAATACTCCATTGTAAAATCTCATATGCACAGTGAGATTTTATTTTGACTAAATTTAATACAGTATTTGTTTTACTGGGTAAATGTCATCATCATGACTCGACTCATGTTTGAAACACTATACACAGTCTATGGGCTTTGTTGTTGGGAATTAGAGTCATATTTCTCTGTTTAGCTTGACTTTCAGCTCAGTTCAAGATAATGTTCACCTGGTCTCATGTCAGACAGAAGCACCATAGCAGTAACAGCTGTTTTTCACTGTTCCCAGCTTCAGAAACTGCATAGTTTTTAACTGAAGGAATTTGTTTTTGTTCCAGTGTTTGGCTGAATTTAACATTTCAAGCTGAGATGGAGCTTATGTCCCTACCAACTGTTCTCCAACTGATTGTGACTGTATGTCATAATGCCAGACAAAACTAGTCAGTTAACTGGGTGGAATTGACTGTTTCAAACATCTGGACTGGGACAAGTGCTCACAAAAGTAATTACCAAGCCCTTCAGCTGTTGGATGCCCCACTCACTTTCCCAGCATTGTTTTGAGTCTCAGTTAAAGCAGTGCATGTGTCATAAACCAGTCTAAGCAGTTCTGAAAAGTTGCAAGATTGCAGATTCATTTTCATGACTGTAGCAGTCACTGAATAGCTTCTTTTTATGTGAGTGTGATGCGTTTATGGACTAGTTTTTGTAGACTTCATGTGAGACCCCAGTAGCGGTGGGGTCGTAGGCTAGGGGCTCAAGTGGGGCAGCAGCAGCTCAAACAGTGGAGCCGGCTGTCCAATAACCAGAAGGTTGGAGTTCAGATTCTGTTTCATCCCAGTCAATTTGTTGATGTGTCCTTTGGCAAGACACTTCCTTGCGGACAAGCGCAATGTAAATCTAATCCATGATCATTTTCATTAACGTTGTTATAATTAGTTATGATTAAAGGGTGAACATGGAACATTTCTATTAAAAGCTATATTTAAAAAAAATAATACCTCCATGAGGCATTTGGAAGGGTGCAGAATGAAAGTACATCATTTCCTTAAAAATTATATTTAGCCTGAAAATAAATATAAAATAAATTTTAACGGGTTTGCCATTGGCGTTTTGTTTACATCTGAAGCCAATACAGGCCGCTATTGCAGGTTGCCAAATACAGTCTCTATGTTGGGCACAGCTGGGCTGGCACAGGGAAAAATGGAGTTGGCAAATGGTGGAAGCAGCTGCTTCAGAACCCTAGACAAATTATCATCCCTCTCAGAAGAGAAGTGACCTGAAAAGAACAAAAACTACAGTACATTTAGGGCGCATTAAATAAGCATAGACTGGAAGACTCTGTCCGATTGGGGACTCGGCTCGGCTGGGGGTGGAGGTGGTCTTTTGGACCGAGATCGCGTCCACGTTGCACCATAGCCAAACGAGCCAAAACTTTTGAATAATGTTCCCAATATCTCCAGAGATGGCGTTTTATCGTTTAAAGCTTTTACTTTCTTGTCACTCCATGTCTGACCACAAGCCGTTTTTAAAAGTACTGCTGTCCCGCACGTATGTTTGTTGTTGTAGCGTTTACCCACAATGCCCAACGTTTTACCCACAATACCATGCTAAACCAAATGCAGGAAGCAGCAGTTTGCTGCACTTTGCAGCAGCGGACAGAAGCACCACTTCTGTCTTTGGTTCATTTGAATCGGACCGAGACCTTCGTTTGTAGGCGGACCGAGTCCACTTGTTTGTTCTGAATCAGTCTGCTTGCACATTCACAACTCCCCCAAACGAAGCGGACTTTCTAAGCAAACAGACTCTGATTCGAATCAAAAAAGCTTTGTGTAAGCGCCCTTAGGTGAAGCCTCCTAGATGGACCTACATAAACATTTTCGATGGCATCAAAACGCGGAAATGGCTACTTTTCTCCTCGATCGATAAGCTAACTTGCTTGCTAACATGGCTAATGTTAGTTGTCAGTTATAAAACTCCTTTGCAATACTTGTTGGACATGGTGCAAGCTTGTCCGTATTCTATATCCAACCTTTGATATATAATTAATTTTAATTATCATTATTTCTTTAGATTCTATTAGTTTCATGAAGGGCCACTAGCGGCTTTCAGTCTGTACATATAGTTGCTCAAAATTAACAGCATAATAAACTTTTCCATTTAATCATTAAATCAAATTATTTACTATGATTAACTCGTTGTCTGCCAGACCTTTTCAGAGCAGAGTGCTCCATATTACCAGGATTTTGAAGCATTTTCACAGATTTTTAGAGAGCCACAGAATATTGTGCCTATGCAAACACTGAATGTACCAAAGAAAAGCTTAGACTCTCTGCTTTTATCAGAAAAAAAAAACATTTGTTTCTAGCTTTTTCCATTCTTTAGTAATCTGCAGTAGAGCATGGGTTTGTTGCAGCGAAAATGCCTGCTTTTGACCAAAAAACAAGCTTTTAATGCTGCAATGTACTTCAAGTGGAAAAGTGTCTTTGTTATCAATATTTCTTTTACTTTAGTGGCACCTTAATCATCTGAACAGCTTTTCACTTCCATGAAACAACAAATACAACACTGAGAAGAGAGTTTTCATGGCAAAATAATTATTCACTAGCTAAATAAGCCACAACAAGCTTGTTTCACAACATAACATTTGACAGAAACGTGTCTTTCTATCCCTCCCTCCTTCTACTCAGCCACTTCTGCTTAGGTGCCCCCCCCGAAACACCCGCCTGCTTGACCTACTTTCATTTTCAGCTGACGCACTTTGCTGCTGTATTTCAATCTATGGATCATGTCTTTGATCAATAGGGGATTATCACGCTTACCGGAAGTTCCCGGATTTTGGGCACTTCCTCTTCCGGGCCATGTTAACGACAGCCGTTCCTGCTCTGTTATACTGTTTAAATCGGATAAACTCCAAACATACTCAAGTTTTCATTCTAGACTGAAATGATACAAAGGAAGAAGTGGATCAAAGCGATCGATTCGCCGCGGTGAAGGGCCGAACTTAAAACACACGTTTGTTCGTCGCCGGTGGGGCACAACACCGGCACTTCACAGCATGCTAGCATTAGCCAGCTAGCGTTTACTGACGTGCTTAACATTGTGCGTCTTAAAACAAACAAACATCTGAAAATTGGGTCTGTACCTCCCCGTTTCCAGTGGAACAACTGGGGACTGCCAAGAAAGGAGAGGCTTTCAGATGATTGTGTGTTTTCAGCCGCACAAAGTTAGGCACGTTATCGAGCTGGCTAATGCTAACCTGCTAACACGACTGCTCAGTCTGCCGGCCACAAACAAACGTGTGTCGTTTTATTATAAAGTTCGGTCCTTCACCGGGCGAATCGGTCGTTTTAATCCACTTCTTCCTTAGCATCACTTAAGTCTGGAATGAAAACTTGGCATTGGCGTTTATCCGATTAACAAAGTTTAACAGAGTAGTAGCTGGCGGACTACTGTTAGCAGGTTAGCATTAGCCAGCTTGATGACGTGCCTAACTTTGTGCGGCTGAAAACACACAAGCATCTGAAAGCGTCTCCTTTCTTGGCAGTCCCCAGTTGTTCCACTGGAAACGGGGGGGTACAGACCCGATTTTCAGATGTTTGTGTGTTTTAAGATGCACATTGTTAAGCACGTCAGTAAACGCTAGCTGGCTAATGCTAGCATGCTGTGAAGTGCCGGTGTTGTGCCCCATCGGCGACAAACAAACGTGTGTTTTATTATAAAGTTCGGCCCTTCACCGCGGCAAATCGATCGCTTTGATCCACTTCTTCCTTAGTATCACTTCAGTCTGGAATCCGTGAAAATTTCAGTAGGGTTGGCGTTTATTCACGTTATCTACGAAGTAAAGCAGGGACATTGAACTGGGCTGGAAGTGGGCCGTCTAAGTGTTTCAAACCGGAAGTTCGGAACACGGAAGCGTGATAATCCCCTATTATGTCACTGTCTGTCACGATCAGTTTTTCCACAAACTTTCCTCTAACGTCCGCTGCCTAAGCTGCTTCGATTACGAGCAGTCGCCATAACCCCCCTCTCCCCCCCGCGACAGAATGAAGCACACTTCCTGTGCTAATGCTGCGTTCCATTTACTTCGAAACTGGGAAGTGGGAACTGGGGAGTGACGTCACACCCAACCAACTTGTGTTCCAGTTCACTGGTTGGAAAACCAGTTAGCCGCCTAGCAAAAACAAGGTGTTTGCTAAGGCTATTGTTATTTGTCGTCGTTAGCACAGCTGGTGTTGTAATTCACATATACCACATGAAAAATGTGAATTATACTACAGCAGCTTCCCCCTACATCTACATAAACAAAAACTACATGTATGACTGATTTAATGCAACAAAATATTAGCCAGAAGTGTAAATAAAAGTAACATCACAGGAACTTCTAAAACTGCTAACACAGGGCACTGCCATCTTTAAATCTGAACTCGGAGCTGCGAGGATTGTCCGACTTTCCAAATGGGAAATCCGACTTCGGGGGGCCATCAAAACTTTCCACTCGGAACTGGGAATTTTGGACTTCCGAATTCAAATGGAACGCAGCATAACTACACAGGCACCATAGAAGCACACAACTTCCTGGTAGGTTTTTTTAAGCTTGTCTGACACCGCCATCTGCTGGATCGGATGAAAATGACAGAAATAAAGACGATCAACACTTGGTTCTCTCTGACAAGCTCTGCTAGAGATTAAAACAGCTCAATTAACGTGTAAACACTTGACTGGCAGTTAATGTTTGGATTTGAATTAACGTGTACAGTATACACGAGAATGGCAGCCAGTGAGTTAATTAAATTGTATTAAAGCCATACCTAATGAAGCAATAGACTGCTTTGAGTTAGAAGTGAGTGCTATGGCTGCTACACAATGGACACATAATGTTGTCACTTTCCAAGTCTGAAGAACCCCTCTCTGGTTTGTCATACCTCCAAAAATGCCAGTTAGCAATGATCAATCAGGGCTGTAGAACTGCTGCAGTCCACAAACCAGTCAGTGGTGTTAAAGTGGCGAAATCCATCTTGTGCTTTGTGTAAAGTACATGACTGTACGATAAGAAGAACTGAAAATAGATTTATAATGTAGGTTTGTCACATGTTGAAACTGCAGACAAAAATAACTTTAGACAGAAAGACACGTAGCACATGAGCGCCCATACGGAAACTATACACAGCATACACACTGAACACATACTAAAGCTACCATTAAAACAGGCATGTGCCCCACATACACAAAAATAAACCAACACAAGGCTTGAGAGCCGTAGTTCAATGTGTCCTTGAATGAAAAACACACACACACAGTTTCTCCTGACATGGAGGTGACAGAAATATCACTGGCCTCCTACTGTCTACAGCCTATTTCTGTATTTAACACTGAGCAGTTTAAAAAACTGGCATGAAGTGTTGAACTTAGTATTCCAATGTTATGGCTTGCTGGGGCTGCTGCCAGATGTTACTTCAAGCAGATGTTTGGAGTGCTGAAAATCCATTGTTTCTCAGTGCAAATTCATCTGAAGCCTTTTATTGTCCAAATCCATGGACCCCCTCCCCACCACCCACAACTGTATGCAACTGCAGCCACATCTCCAACTTTTTTCTACACACATTTTTATTCTGTCAATAAAACATTGATTAAATGTTTTTCTGTGATGTGGGAAGTTTGAATGTTATGAATCACAGACTGTAAAGAATTTTGAAGGAAAATTGTTATGTCCTGTAGTACTTCAAAGCTTTTTTTCTTTAGCTTATAGATAACTACATTGCAAACTGAAGCATGTTTTCTCCTGCATGTTGGAAAACATACTGTAACCATGGAGATGTAAGGAGCAGGATCCTTCTTCAGATAGTATTTTTCTCTGGTCCTCTGAGTCAGCCTATATATTAGATCATTGAAGTTATGTGCGAGTCATGTGTGTCTTTCCCATACATTATGTAACATGATGTCACGGTTGCCTGGCAGAACGCACACGTGATCTTAGCACTAAATCCTTACTATCCTCTTTCCATTTGACTGTATTTTTCTCATCGCACATGCAGCCCACTTGTGATGTGTATGTGTTGACTAATGTGTGACATGTATGTCTCTGCCAGCTGTTTTTGCTGGCAGGCTAGAATGGAAAAATCCTCTTGCTCCAGTCGCAAATACTTATACTTAGTTGCCCGTAACTGAATCTAAATGTCTGAGCATATTCATGCTTCTGTCTGCACGTAACTCTGATTGAGGTTTGCGATTTAAAGTTATTTTTTATGGTTTTTATGTGTTTTTTATTACTATATAATCTGGGTTTCCAAAACCATTTTAAGCCAAGAGTGATATTTACACTGAAAATATTTTTTACTTCTCGTTTTGGCATGTGAGGATGAACTCGTTCAGTACCAGGCCTTCTGCCTCTGAGGTCTTATAAACAGCCCAGCTATAAATTAGACAGCAGCAGACACAACCACAGGGACTCCTGAGCTGCTTAGTGTCTGTCATTTATAGATTTTCACTGTTTCTTACCAAAGCAGTGAAATGAAACACACCAGATGCTTTAACAGATCATTGTTTCTGTGCAAATAATTATCATAGACACAACCAAATTAGGTGACTCTGTTGAATGCAGTATATAAACTATCTTAAAACAGAGCTCTAAACTATCAGTAACCACACATCAGTTATCATGTCAAAGTTGCTCCACAGATATTTACGGCCATGTGAAAAAGACAGTGCAACCTTATGATTCAGGATGAGATAAGATAAAATCATCTGGTTCTTCCAAGGTCTTTTTTTAGGTGAACACAATCCAGATGAAAAACAATACAAGCAATGCTGCATTATTTATTTGATATATTAATATTAAAATACAGAAGCAGTGAGAAAACCTCCTGTATGTTTCCATAGTTTAACTGGATCATTTGCAGCCATGTGCTGCTAATCACATGGAGCATTCAGGTGTCTTAGCATGATGCCAAGCAATGACCTTAGAGAAGTAACTGTTGCCCAGCAAACCTTAAAAGGTTTCTTTAACTATCTCTCCTCACCTTTTTTTTATGAAAACAGTGTTTTTAATATGTTCCACTACTTTATATATATATATATATATATATATATATATATATTTTTAAAAACAAGGGAGGAAAACAACAATTAACTCATTGCCAGACCTTTTCCGAGCAGAACGCTCCATATTGCCAGGATTTTTAAGCATTTTCACTGATTTTGGGAGATCCACAGAATATTGTGTACCATGCCAATACAAACACTGAATGTACCAAAGGAAAGCTTAGACTCTCTTCTTTTATCAGAAAAAAACATTTGTTTCTAGCTTTTTCCATTCTTTAGTAATCTGCAGTAGAACATGGCTTTGTTGCAGCGAAAATGCCTGTTTCTGACCAAAAAGCTGAGAAAACTAGCTTTGAATGTTGAGGTCCGCTTCAAGTGGAAAAGTGTCTTTGATGCCAATATTTTTTTTACTTTAGTAACACCTTCATCATCTGATCAGCTGTTTACTTCTATGAAACAACAAATACAACACTGAGAAAAGAGTTTTGGAGGCAAAATAATTATTTACTAGCTGAATAAGCCACAATAAGTGTGTTTCACAGCATAACATTTGGCAGAAACATAGAGCAGAAACATCTCCTCTACTCCTCCTTCTCTTCCTCCTCCCGCTACCGCAGCTTAGGTGCGCCACCCCCCCCTGCGGGAAACAACTGCGTGCTGTTGACTTACTTTCACTTTCAGCTGCCGCACTTCGCTGCTGTATTTCCATCTATGGATGTGTCTTCGATCGATCGTGTCTGTCTGTCACCGATCACTTTTTCCACAAACTTTCCTCCTTCATCCACCTCCTAAACTGCTTCGATTACGACCGGTCGCAATGTTCTCTCACCCCCGCAGCAGAATCCATCATACTTCTTGGGCTAACAGCCATTAGCAACCACTAACACAGGAAGCATCATAGAATTGCATCACTTCCTGGTAGGTTTTTTTTTAAGCTTGTCTGACGCCGCCATCTGCTGGATTAGATGAAAACTACCGAAAAAATTATCATGAGCTCTTGGTACTCTCTGACAAGCTCCGCCAGAGATTAAAATAGCTCCGCCGATTAAAACCCTTAATTAACGTGGAAACACGTGATTGGCAGTTAACTCATTGAGTGCCAGCCATTTTCAGAGCAGATAGTCCCTGGGTGCCAGCGTTTTGGGCTATTTTAACTGATCTTTCAAGACCCACAGAATATATAGTTTTATGACTACATAAAAATTTACAGTCCCCAAAAGAACATCTGAGATTGTTTTTTCATCAGAAAAAAAAAATTTTTGTTTCTAGCACTTTCTGATCTTTAGAAATCAGCTGTTGAACATAGTGTGGTTTTAGCAAAAACATCAGATTCTGACCAAAAACCAGAGAAAATGAGCTTTTTCTGCAGAGAGGGCAGAACAGAGACTAACACCAATATTTTTGTTTTAGTGGCCTCTCAAACATTTGTACAGTTGTTTACTTCTATAGAACAACCAAAACAACTCTGAGACAACTTAGAATGCCAAAATATTTATTTACAAATACCTCATAAAAAATGTTTTTATGTTTGAGAAAACATTTACGTCAGACAATAATTCAGCTTTTCATGTTGGAGAAAAAAAAAATACTGATCATGTGCATTTCTGTTCCCACAATAATTCAGCTCTTTATGTTTGACAAAACAAACTATTTACTGTACATATGTGTGTGTGCAACTACCATACAAAACAAAATTATGCTTTGTAACAAATTACAAAGCATAATTTTGTTTTGTATGGTAGGCAGTAAAACATTCTCCTGGGTGCAGGGGGACACAACAGGACCTACACCATATCCTTGTTTCACTGCGCCTCCCCTTCCGTGCGCACACCCTGCACCTCCTCCCCGCCACTCCCTTTTACCAGATGTTTGCAGCTGCACCAGCACATGCTGGCTGATCTTCCCATCCAGCCGGCTCTCAGGGTCCTTGTTGTAGGGTGCCCTCTGGGTGCCATAGTTCTCCGCCTCACCCAGTGCTTCCTCAGCCACATTGTCCTCCTTCTCCTCCTGCTCCACACTCCTCTCAGCTGTCCAGGACCTTGCCACTTCCCGTATGAAATCGAGGTGGGACATGCTCTGCCCTGGGTTTCTGGCTTTAAACAGCACATGGGCATTGAAAAGTGCCAGCTGGAACAGGTAGGTCACAAACTTTTTAGACCAGTTGTGTGATCTACGGGTGAAGGGGTAGTAAGTAATGTTCTGGTCCAGTTTATCTACCCCATTCATCCATGTATTGTAGGCCACAACACACTCTGGCTTGAGCTGGGGGACTTTGGCCCTCTGTTCCCGGCTCCAAACCTCCACACTTTGCATCTGGTCCTGGTGACAGGTTGTGACCATTTTCACAGTACGTTTGTCCTGCCACGCCAGGACCATCATGTGTCCATTGTGGTAAGCAACTTTCCCCCCAGCCCCCAAGCTGGACTTGGTCAGATCTGTGATGTCTCTTGGCTCCCCTCTGTTCTTTCTGAGCGTCCCGCAGACGTTAGTCTTGGCCTCCAGCAGGCGCTCACAGAGGGACACAGAATTGTAATAGTTGTCCATGTACACCGTGTACCCATGGCCTGTGAGCCGGTCCAGGGAGGGTGAACACGGTGTCTTGCAGTATGCTGGCCTCTCCCACGTATGGTTTCATGTTGAAGCAGTAGCCCGTGAAGCTGTCACACAGAATGTACGATTTGATGCCATACTTCACGGGCTTCTGCGGGTTGTACACCCTGAAGCAGAGCCGACCCCGCCACTTCATCATCCCCTCATCAATGCAGATATTCCTCCCAGGCTGGAACATCTCCTTGAATTTACCGACCAAGTAATCCAGCACTGGCCGGACTTTATACAGGCGGTCAGCTGCATCCTGCTCCCTGTTGTTGTTGAAGTGCAAGAACCGCCAGATCAGCTGGAACTGATTCCTGGACATCATTCTGGAGAAATAAGGGGTGATGTCCATCTCATCCGTTGTCCAGTATGACTTCAGGCTCGGTTTCCTGACATACCCCGTGATGAATGTCAGTCCAAAAAACTTTTTCAACTCTCGGACTGACACGGGTCTCCATGCGCGCCCCCGGCTGTGTGGCTTCATCTCTGGGTTGACTTCGAAAAACTGGCGGGCATATAAGTTTGTCTGCTCCATAATATGCCCGAGCAGCTCATCGGTGACAAGCAGCTCCAGGAACTCGACCGGCCGGTCGGAGTCCAGCTCCTTAGCAGCGCCCCGGGGACCTGGATCTGCCGTGAAGGTGATGGGGTGCGGCTGCCAGCCGGATTTCAGCCACTGCGCCTCTTCCTTCTCACCATGACGCCGGCTTTCAGGACGGCTTCTCCCTCTCCCTCTGCTGCTGGGGCCGCTGGCTGAATCGTTGGTGGCACCGGTTCTAACGCTGGCCACACTCCGCCGTCTCTCCTCTGCGGCTGGAAACGAGTCGCTGCTGTCACCAGATGTTCCAGACGGTAACCATTCCTCCGATGAATCTGGGTCAGGTTCGCTAAGCTCAGATTCATTCGATGAATCCCGCCGACTGGTTGCTAAGGAGCGGCCTTTCTTTGAAGTTCGCCGACTTTGCTCCTGCGGCTCGGACAAAACTTGCCTTTCCGCCGATGAGCAGCTCGCCTCCGCCGACGTCTCCCCTCCACGATCGCCACCTTCCTTCCTCTCGAGTGCCTCACCGCCTCTGCCTCTAGCATCACCACGACTCAAGCTTTCTGTTATCGATAGTTGCCTCCACCCTCCTACACCTGCCGCTCTCCTCGCCATTTCTCCCACGTTTACTACTTCTTCTTCGTTTTCTTCTTCTTCTTCCTCCTCCTCGTTTGACGGTTGGCGGTTGGCATCCAGCTTTTTGGTGCTTTGCCGCCACCTACTGTTTCGGAGTGTGGGCTAGATCCGTTGATCCGCACATATTTCACCCCTTCTTCTGCCTTTTGTTTTTCTCTGATCATACCGCTCGACAGTGATCGCACCATCTAGTGGTGATTTACGGTTTAACACTTAAAGGGACAAGCCTGATATTTACATCAAACCTATCAGACTCTTCTCATGCGTTTCATATTAAAAAAAAGCAATTGGCGGCGAACGCCGCGAATGGGACCAAACGGTTGGATTTAAATTAGCGGCGAACGCCACCTATGGCACTCAAAGAGTTAACATTCGGATTTGAATTAACGTGGAAACACGTGATTGGCAGTTAACGTTCGGATTTGAATTAACGTGGAAACAGGTGAATGGCAGCCAGTGAGTTAAAAAAAATTCTTACAAAATCCTACAGCAGGGGCGCCCAAGTCCGGTCCTTGAGAGCTACAATCCTGCAATTTTAGATTACAACACCCCCCCCCCCCCCAACACACCTGAATCAAATGGCTAATGGGCTATATGCTCAGCTCCACTACTTCCTGAAGTTAAGGTAGCTCCTTTGTTTCCTGTCTTTACTTACTGGACAAACTGATTAATCCAGGTGTGCCTGACCCCAGTAACTGGCCAGACACACCTGGATTAGTCAGTTCACCCAGTACTGAAAGACAGGAAACAAAGGAGCTACCTTAAATTCAGGAAGGAGTGGCTGTGCATGGAGCCCATTCCCTCATGCACATGTCATTCAGCTCTGCAGAGGCCTGGTAACGAGCCATTCATTTGATTCAGGTGTGATGGAGAATGGATGCAACCAAAATATGCAGGATAGTAGCTCTTGAGGACTGGACTTAGAGTGGGCACCCCTGTACAGTATCACAGAAAAGAAGCTAATAGTAGCCTACATGCTTACATGGAGTAGGCATAGCAAGGGTGCCCAAGTCCAGTTCCCTCGAGCTACTTTTCTGCACATTTTGGCTGCATCCCTTCTCCAACACACCTGAATCAAATGAATGGCTCGTTAGCAGGACTCGGTAGAAATGAATGTCCTGTGTGTGAGGGAATTAGCCATTTGATTCTGGTGTGTTGGAGGGGAATGTTCTAAAAGTTGTAGGATAGTAGAGGACTTGGGCACCCCTGACAAAGCAAGTCAAAAAGTTGCCTTTTTTCAGAAGTGATCCTTGAAAATAGAGCAGTGTTAAAATAAAATGTGGGGTGGGTGTCAGAGTTCTCTCACCAGTGTGAACCTGTATCAGTTTTGGGATGTATTGTCAAGCTTGGATATTTGTAATGCAACTTTGAAAATGCTGAACATTGGATGTTGCCTCTATGCAGCATCTATTTATTTTGGTTTGATTGTATGGAACAGTGGCACTCAAACTTTTTGAGCCACGGCCCCCAAGTTAGTTCGTGTTTGCAACCCCCTTTTCCACACCCATCCTGTGAGGACTGGGTGGTTAATTGGATGATATACCTACAGTAATGGGTCATCCTGTTGCCATCCTCTAAATGTAAGGCTTGGAAACTGTCAGAATCTTAATAAATATGGAGGATAAATTAGATTTTGAGTGGATTAGGTTAACAGCTGTGTTAATAAGTACAGCTGTAAATTTAGCTTCTCTCACCGAGATAGGCCCAAAATGGAATTTTTGATATAGTAGCTGTAATAACCTTGTTTATAGATACCCAATGATAAGGATTTAACATGTAGGGCTTGAAAACTATCAGAAACTTTATAAATAAGGGACATTAATGTTTTTGGGTGGATTCAGTTCACTGCTGCAACAAGGCACCTACATGCTCAAATTTATCTTCTCTTACTGAGATCATGCCAAATTCAGATTTTTTGTTAATATGTTTTTAGCAATAACTTAGACATTTATGCAATAATAATAATAAAAAAAAAGGTTTTAGAACCACCGGTATAAAGTACTGCAGAGTAGTCAATGTGACCTTAAGCTGTAACTGCTGTTTGGTCTGCATTACACAAACTGTGGTTCACTTCCATGGATAGTTCGATTTGTTTAGTGCAATGTGAACACTGCACTCTGATACAGAGCAAAGACGCGGACTCTGAAAGCTGGGGGTCTTGGTTCACTTGAAAATGAACAATCCTGTGGACTAAAAAGGAAATGACTTATTCCAAATGCAATAAAGCATCAAGAAGAAGAGGAGGAAGAAAGTCATGTAGACTGTTGTTTGGGTAGGAGGAAAAACAAAGCTACCAGCGTATGTTTGAAAAAAACAAAACAATGAAAAAAAAGGAGTAACGATAAGATGCATTGTGTGGCTCCACTATTTATCGTTTGCTTGTGGTGAAGGAGACGGTGGAAGTGGAAAGATGTCATCTTTTGCTCCTTCCCAATCAAAGAACCCAGTTTTCTTCTTTCTGCTTTTCATGATTGATCAGTGGTTGGGGAATATCGCCCCATACCTAGCAGTTGTTTAAACACTGACATTGTCCAGGCAATTTGGTCTGCCTCAGTTAAGTGCAGTTTGAATGCAAACGGAACCAAAGGAAGGTGTAAAAAAAGTTTTTAGAAGCCCCCGCATAATCGAGTTCCCCAGACTATCCAGGTGTGAATCCACCATCAGTTCACAGAATCAGAAGCTAGCTAACTGGTGAGCTAAGGCTAAAAGCTACTCATAACTGGGCAATCAGAGGAACAAATCTTTTACAGTTTGAAAAAAATCAGTGTAAAACCCAAAAAACCCTTCAAAGCAGTTGAAGTGACAGCTATGTTTTCACATTGCATCACATTGCACATTTCACTTCTGCATCAAGTATACTCGATAGCTGTGTGCACAGCAGAATGTCCTAAAATTAATGTGTGTGCATTAATGTTGGTGTAAGAGTAGCATTAATGTGTAAAACTAAGATTGGTGCCTCAAATCCTCAGCTGAAACTAAAAAGCTGGAGGACACTGGAGTCAGATGTCACTCATTGATATGTCTGCCAGATGTACTGCCTAGACAGATAGACAGACAAAGACAGACAGACGGACAGAGTAAATAAATAAACAAACAAATAAATAAATAGAAAAATAAAAAGTAAGCAGTGGACTAGGACAACCAACAGTATCACAATCCTGATAGCAAAGATGATTCTGCACTGTGGAGAAAGATGGATTTAGGACTATATATATATATATATATATACAGTATATATGTCAATCCAAGCCTATTTTCCTCTCAATCTGTAAAATGTAGTTAACACCCAGTTATATAAGCAGCATAAAGATAAATAAATATAGTCAAGTACCATGAAATTGGTATAAGTTTGAAAAATGCAGTGATTTATAGTTCTGGTCATACTTCCCAGCACTACAGTACATCTAGCTGCTGATCCTTATTCATTACATGAACATTTGTATTTTACATTTTCAAAAATGTAACCTTGAATAAAAATATTAAAGAAAAAGCAAACTTATTAGCAGTCTGAAAGGATATGATGCCACAAGCTGAAATTATGTAAAGACCAATTGGTCAATGAGCCAAGTGGCACACTGTAACATTTTAAACATCCCTAAGGGATCTGTTATACAAGATAGGAACACAGACAAAAAATACCAAGATGCCACAAATGTTTTATGATGCCAACACAAATCTGTCAGCTGAGCCAAAGAGCAGCAACCTGAGCTCCAGTGTGTGTGTGTGTACGCATGTGTGTGTGCCACAATTCCATGAATTCTACATAAAGTATGATACCTTAAACTGACTTCTGTTCCTCGAAATTTGAGCATTATGCAAACAGAATCTTTGCTCCATTATTCCTTGCAAGTGTTTTTGTTTTCAAACTGTTTTCTACAGTACAGTTTTCTCATTTCTGGTTGCACGCTACTCAACTTCACCATCGACCAAAACTGCATTACCAGAACAATTTTGATGGTGCCAAAACCACACAGTTAGCTCGTCTTTTCATGTAACAAACATGTGAAAACACTGTGTAATTTGAGGTTTTTGTTTATACGATTATTTTTCCATGAAAGCAGATTGAAGAACAACAACATTATACATAGTCTTATGTGTTCATATCAGAGACAAAATCCCCATATAAATTTTGTGACCTCAACATGTGACCAGAGCTCTTGCTCAATTCACAGCATTATATGAGAATTAGTGAGAGGTTTTTGTGGCAAGTCCAGACATTCTTCCATGGGATATGCCAGTATGACCACAGACTCCTGCAGCTGCTCTGCTGGATACAAGTTTTCACTTGCAGCAGCTCTCCAAACCAACAACCCAATGGTCAGACACCAGTACCTCTTAATCATCTGCCACCCCCTCCCTTCTCTGTTATTCTGCAGTAATGATGGCTTTGGGGACTAATGAGTCTAAATTCCTTTGGAATTGACTACTGGTACAGTCAGCAGGATACAGAGGACACAGCAGCCTCATTTTTATATTGTTTATCCCTCTGAATTTTAAAGCTTATGGTGGCTTCTGTTTGTTAAGCCTTTAGCTATTAGACCCCACACTGCACATATATTGAATCATAATGATTTAGATAATAAGTTGTGAGCATTGTACGACTATTTTGCATCCTTATTTCTCCTCATTTGCAATGGAAGAAACTCAATGCAGTACACTATCCCAGCCTTGACTGGAGAGTCCTTTATATTGCCAATAAAGGTAATTGCATAAGGCGACATTTCAGAGAGCATTAAAATAGCTGTAAGGAATTATTATGAAAGTCACATTTTTTGCAGTTTTACATGTGCCTTTATAACGTGACCTCCTATGGCTATGTTAGTGTGTTTATTTTGATGTAATCACTGAGATGCCCTTTCATTCAGCTGAGGGGCAGCAGTGACTCACAGGAGGCCAAATGTTCTATAAATAAGAGCGTTCAAGTGCGCCTTTGGCAGCCAGACTGCGGTCACGCTAGCCACAGTTTACGAACGTGAGTTTGTTCACAGCAGCGGCTGATGTCACACATATACCGGCCAGAACAAAACTTTTGGAAAAAAGCATTTGCTTTATTTCCTTCTTTCGAATACTATCATACTATCAAATCACAACATCGTCATAGAAATGTGACATACCGAAATATGGATCATCGCACATTAAATAGCTGGGGTAGAACATGTGTCATTTGTGTTAACAGAGTTTTTAGTCAATCATGGAACAATTGTGGCGTCTTAGAGGCAACTGCAGCTGCATCGCTCCCTGAAGATTTTAATAATCATGTGACCCGATGACGTTCAGTGATGCTGTCGGTTAAAGTCAGACAAGATCATGTTCATCAGTATGCATCGCATGAAATAAACACATTTGAGGATTGCATAAAGTCAAGCTTTCAGGCCACAGTCATACCAATGACCCATATGGGTATTTGTGTGCACATTGCATCTGATTTTATATGGCATTTTATTAACCTTTTACTGACAGTTTGATGCTAATCTAACCTTAAACATGTGTCAGACTGACTGCTTCTTGGCTTGCAGAGGCATATATGACAAGTTGCTTTACAAACATTTAAAAGCTTAAAGATGCAGAAAAAAAAATCGGAGTAAATGATTATATCTGTGCCCTGTCACAACTGCAGACCTGAGCAGTCAGTGTGCGCTCCAGGATTCATCTTAAGTTAGCCTCACAATGGCTTCTGGTAGTTAACATAATTTTATGTACTAAAGAGCAAAGTTTCTTAGAGTGGCCACGGCCCAGTTAGACTGTGAGTTAGATGTGGCTGTTCCACTGGTTCAGGAAGAGACTTCATGTTCTTGCCAGAGAGTTTTAGTGAATTTGGTGAACTGAAGCGAACGTTTTGAGCTCAAGGATGTGTGAAGGCTCTGGGGTAAGTAGCCTGGTATTTTTAAATGGCTCCACTCCCTTTTAGTGTTAAGTGCTGTTAAAATATTTTGTTTGAGAAAAAAGCCACAGGTTTAAAACATTTTTCACTTTCCACATCATGCTGCAAGCTATTCTAAAAATAGGGAACTAATCTTTGCAAGTTATCTTCCCCACAGTGAAAAGAACTGTTAACTGCTGCCAAAATTCCTGTTAGGCTTCTTCAAAGGAAAATTAAATGTTAGATTTTAAAATCTATGCAGTTTTTTTTTTTGTTTGTTTTTTTAATAGCCTTGTATACCAGCCTGACTAATGCCATGTATGAGATACACGGCAAGTCAGTCCACTCCAAAAGTTACAAATGCTTTCAGGCTTTGATTAGGTTTTACAGTTAGCGTTGGATTTTTGTTGCAGTGTGTTGTCTAGTTTCTGAAGCCTGTTCCGGAAAGCGGGTTATGTCGAAACTGAGTGGGGGGAACTCGGGGTTTTCTATTCCAGTGAGTGACATCTTATCCTGAGTCTGTTACCATGGTAACTGACTCTGTGAAGTAAACCTCCTTGCTGGCAGGTCCACCATAAAAAACCCCGTCTTTTCCCATGTGAAGAGGTGTCAGACACAGGTTGTCCGTCTAACATGATTCCAGAGATTTAGACGCTGAATTAATACACAATGATTTATAGAGATTTTTCAGAACTCTATGTGATAGAATTTCTTTATCAATAGCTCATCAAATGGTACCATTTTGTACTCAGATTACCCGGCCATAAATATCCAATGTGACATGCCATTAATATTAGATAATGTCATTGCAAGACTTGTACTTCATGTCGTGATGTGATGCTTTCTAATTTTCCTTTGCAAATGAAACTTTTTTTTAAAATAACAAAATATTTGAGACATCAGTATGCTGAGTCATCAGGGAAGCCCTCATGCACGTCTGAAATCATAATTCCATAAATGTGATGGTATCTACTGTTTACTGTCTACTGTACATCTCTGGATTCCAGCAGATGGTGTCTCCTTAACACCCTCTTCTTCCTCATTCTGCATCAGCATATTTCAGACTGACATTTTTGACAAAATCTGAAAGTCTAAAAATCTGGGTATTGAGAAGGGACTTTTAAAGGGTTATTTTGACTTTAAAGTGTTGCCAACATAAAAAAAACGCATGGGAGGCTAAGCTGACATAATAAGCCAGCTAGTCCAATGACCGAGATACCAATTTTGGGGGAGTGGGTTGCCTAGTGGTAATGTCGGGGGCTTTGGGGCGGAGGACCCGGGTTCAAGCCCCCATCACGCCACTCAGGTATAAACCACTAGGCCACTCCAAAGTCCTCATTTTGTTTTTGTTTTTTTTAAGTGTGGACTTGCTGGTGTGTTCTGGATCATTGTCCTGCCGCAGAACCCAAGTGCGCTTCAGCTTGAGGTCACGAACAGATGGCCTG
This sequence comes from Atherinomorus stipes, assembly GCA_023101725.1. Lineage (NCBI taxonomy): Eukaryota > Metazoa > Chordata > Actinopteri > Atheriniformes > Atherinidae > Atherinomorus > Atherinomorus stipes. Next base: position 77,538 of record JALJCO010001073.1, read on the forward strand.
ACATTCTCCTTCAGGATTCTTTGGTAGACAGCAGAATTCATGGTTCCATTTACCACAGCAAGTCTTCAAGGTCCTGAAGCAGCTAAACAGCCCCAGACCATCACACTACCACCACCATATTTTACTGTTGGTATGATCCTTTTCTGAAATGCCGTGTTACTTTTACGCCAGATGTAATGGGACCTACACCTTCTAAAAAGTTCAACTTTTGTCTCGTCAGTCCACAGAGAATTTTCCCAAAAGTCTTGGGGATCATCAAGATGCTTTCTGGCAAAACTGAGACGAGCCTTTATGTTCTTTTTGCTCAGCAGGGGTTTTGGTCTTGGAACTCTGCCATGCAGACCATTTTTGCCCAGTCTCTTTCTTATCGTGAAGTCATGAACACTGACCTTAATTGAGGCAAGTGAGGCCTGCAGTCCTTTGGATGTTGTTCTGGGGTCTTTTGTGATCTCCTGGATGAGTTGTCGCTGTGCTCTAGGGGTAATTTTGGTCAACCGGCCACTTCTGGGAAGGTTCACCACTGTTCCATGTTTTCACCATTTGTGGATTATGGCTTTTATTGTGGTTCTCTGGAGTCCCAAAGCTTTAGAAATGGATTTGGAACCTTTTCCAGACTGATAGATGTCAATTACTTTTTCTCATTTGTGCCTGATTTTTTGGATTGCAGCATGATGTCTCGCTTTTGAGGATCTACTTCACTTTGTCAGGCAGGTCCTATTTTAGTGATTTCTTGATTGAGAACAGGTGTGGCAGTGATCAGGCCTGGGTGTGACTAGAAAAATTGAACTCTGCTTTCCAAAGATGTGATAAACCACAGTTAACTTGTGTTTTGACGGGAGGGCAATCACTTTTTCACACAGGGCCATGTAGGTTTGGACATATTTATATAATTTTTAAGCTCAATCTTTTCCTAAACCTAACTAAGAAAAATAATAGCCTTAATGTAACCAAGTAGTTGTTGTGATTACACATGCCAAATTTAAAGAAAAGCAAAGAGTAAAACCCTGAAACCAAATCTCTTGTTTAGCTTTCTGTGCTGCCACCTGATGAGCATTGTGTCACTTATTTATAAGCAAACATTCCGGAATGAGACTGTCTGTTTGTTGTTGCCATCTGTTGCTGTGTCTCATACACTGAAGCCAAGAAACACCTTGTAGGCATGTCAGGAAAGAAGGCTGTATTTGATGGAATGAGAATGACAAATGGTGAATTTTTGTAATTAGCCAAACAAGCTGACTAAAGTAGTAACTTCCTCCTCAAAATGTTTCTCCTTTTCAGCACAAACACTTGGGGAAGATACTTACTGCCAGTTTGTGTTCAGTCCAGAAAGTCTGTCAGCTCCACTTCAGAAGCTGGTCGAGCTTGCTTGTACTGTCAGCTGGACAAATTAATAATTCATAACTGAAGTCTGTTTCTCTTGCAAAAAGGAAGGAAAAAATACTGTGATTAATATGGGAAAAGTTTAGTCAGAATACTAAAAATAAATGAACTAAAAAAACAGACATACTCTGTGTTCTATACTACTACTCTACATCATCAAGCTGTGACAAACGAAATAGGCAGTTGTTTTGCATTTCATTGATAAGTTTTAGCAGATTTACACCTCAGAGGTGCTACTGGATAGTCATACTAATGTGCTGTAAACTGTGAGGAAGCTAAACTGTAAACAAGCATGTTTTTTGTTTTGGTTTTCAGTGTGGAATTTTTTTAGCTGAAAAACAAGTTTATATTGTTTCAAATGTAGGTCAAGTTTGCACTGTACATTGTATGATGATGGGGACAGACAACGGAATTGGAAGCAGTCTAGCCTGGGGCATCAAACTATTCAGAAATTCTAATGCATGTTATTTCAAGACCTGCTGAGTCATGGGCAGTTCCCATAGAGTCAGGCGGCCTTTATTGTATAGTTGTTTTCATTCTATAGACGGTGATATCAACTGATTTGACAATTAGAAAACAAAAATGCTGCTGATCCAATGTTTTGATTGGAATTAAATATTGAAATTCAATGACAATTTGGCAAAAATCCTATTTAAGATTAAAGATTTAACATTTTCTTGTAAACCTAAAGAGACAAACTGAAGGGCCCAAGTATGTATGTATATTTGTGTGTATATATTTAAGTATTGATAGTCTTGTGCATGTTACTTTAAAGAAAGTGATTAATAATAGTTATTACTTCTTTCAAAAAGTATCTGTGCAAGAGGTTACAAAGTTATAGCATTTTAAAAATGACTAATCACTTGGAAAAGTATTATTCTTCACTTTTTTAATGTTCTCTTTGACGGAACTTTGAATTCATCTCTTTGTTAAATATTTATAATAACATTAAGTCTGACTACTGACTTAAATTAAACTTAAGAGAATAAATATCTAAGAAAATTATTGTGTATCTGCGTCTTCACCATTATTTATTAACTGAATCCATGAAGGCTGTGTCCGACAAATAATTCGGGGACAATTTCTTGACTCAAACATACAACACCTCTTTACAGTATTCTTAGCTTGTACCTGGTCACAATAGATCAAGAACAATCTTGTGCCTATCTATGCAATTAATCGTGATTAATCCAAACATTTCATGCGATTAATTGCAATAAAAAATTGTAACAGTGTCCCAGCACTTTATATACATACAGCTGTGTGAAAAAGTTCTTGCCCCCTTCCTAATTTCTTACTCTTTTGCATGTTAGTCACACTTAAATGTTTCAGATCATCAAACAAATTTTAGTGTGAGACAAAGATAACACAAGTAAACAGAAAATGCTGTTTTTAAATGAAGATTTTTTTTTTTAAGGGGGGAAAAAAATCCAAACCTCCATGGTCCTGTGTGAAAAAGTGATTGCCCCCTAAACCTAATAACTGGTTGGGCCACCCATAGCAGCAACAACTGCAATCAAGCGTTTGTGATAACTGGCAATGAGTCTTCTACAGCGCTGTGGAGGAATTTTGTTCCACTCATCTTTGCAGAATTGTTGTAATTCAGCCACATTGGAGGGCTTTCCAGCATGAACCACCTTTTTAAGGTCATGCCACAGCATCTCAATGGGATTCAGGTGGGGACTTTGACTAGGTCAATCCAAAGTCTTCATTTTGTTGTTCTTTAGCCATTCAGAGGTGGACTTGCTGGTGTGTTTTGGATTATTGTCCTGCTGCAGAACCTAAGTGCACTTCAGCTTGAAGTCATGAACAGATGGCCGGACATTGTCCTTCAGGATTCTTTGGTAGACAGCAGAATTCATGGTTCCATTTACCACAGCAAGTCTTCAAGGTCCTGAAGCAGCTAAACAGCCCCAGACCATCACACTAAAACCACCATATTTTACTGTTGGTATGATCCTTTTCTGAAATGCCGTGTTACTTTTACGTCTCGTCAGTCCACAGAGTATTTTCCCAAAAGTCTTGGGGATCATTAAGAGCGCTCTGGCTAAACTGAGACGAGCCTTTATGTTCTTTTTACTCAGCAGGGGTTTTGGTCTTGAAACTCTGCCATGCAGGCCATTTTTGCAGTCTCTTTCTGATGGTGGAGTCATGAACACTGACCTTAATTGAGGCAAGTGGGGCCTGCAGTTCTTTCGATGTTGTTCTGGGGTCTTTTGTGACCTCTTGGATAAGTCGTCGCTGTGCTCTTGGGGTAATTTTGGTCGGCTGTCCACGGACGGTTCCCCTCTGTTCCAGCAATCACTTTTTTACACAGGACCATGGAGGTTTGGATCCCCCCCCCCCCCCCCCCCCCCACACACACACACACACTAATAAAAATCTTCTTTCAAAAACTGCATTTTCTGTTTACTTGTGTTATCTTTGACTCACATTAAAATTTGTTTGATGATCTGAAACATTTAAGTGTGACTAACATGCAAAAGAGTAAGAAATTAGGAAGGGGGCAAGAACTTTTTCACACAGCTGTATACATACACATATATATATATATATATATACACTGTAAAGAATTTCACTGTAAAATAACAGTAAATTACTGGCAGCAGGGACGCCAGTAATTTACTGTTATTTTACAGTGCACCTACTGTAAAAAATTTTAACAGTATAGTACTGTATTTTGAATTACAGTATATTACTGTAGGATAACATTGGGTGGTGTAGTAATTTTACAGCACATTTACTGTATTTTGGAGTACAGTACATGTCAGTAGAATAATTGTGTTATGGTATATTTTACAGTACACAGCAGTTTATTCTCAATGCTTAATACATCTGCTAATTTGCATTAATTTCCTATAAATCCCCACAAATGAACTTATAACATCATACAGGGCTTTTGAAATTCTGGACTGAACAGCAAGTCAGTCTGGACCATTTTCCATTTATTCCCCCTTTTATCGTGACAGCAGGTAACATCCTCAAGTCCTAATATGCAAGTAATGACTTTTCTTGTATTTTTCTTAAATTGTGTACCTTATTGTGCTTTTGCTTTGCTTTGTGCTAGCTGAAGAAAAGAATCAAGAGTCAAGAACTGACAGTTTATGGAGCTCTCCCACTAACACCATTTTCCAAAATAATCATAAGATTTAATGTTGATTAAATGTTATTGCCAGTCATTCCTGAACTCTGACCTTGAATAAAAAAGTAAAGACAAAAGTAAGGTAACGAAGATGCTACTTCTGCACATAGCAATTGAGCTGGCAACTCCAGAGCTAATGCTAACAGTGAAGAATCATGACATTGACATGGTAATCAGATGTAAATATTTATTTTTGGGACCCATCAAATTTATAAAACAATAATTCATATGCTATAAAAAAATTGGGGATAAACTTAACACTTTTATTCTTCACCCCACTAGACGTTCTGTGGGTGTATTACTTTTTTACAAAAATATTGTTTTGATGAAAAAGTTGTAGCTATCACCTTTAAAATAGCTTCAAGAACAGTATAACGTTTAATAGGGGATTATCACGCTTACCGGAAGTTCCAAGATTTTGGACACTTCCTCTTCCGGGCCATGTTAACGACAGCCGTTCCTGCTCTGTTATACTGTTTAAATCGGATAAACTCCAAACATACTCAAGTTTTCATTCTAGACTGAAATGATACTAAGGAAGATGTGAATCAAAGCGATCGATTCACCGCGGTGAAGGGCCGAACTTTATAATAAAACACACGTTTGTTTGTAGCCGGTGGGGCACAACACCGGCACTTCACAGCATGCTAGCATTAGCCAGCTAGCGTTTACTGACGTGCTTAACATTGTGTGTCTTAAAACACACAAATATCTGAGAATCGGGTCTGTACCTCCCCGTTTCCAGTGGAACAACTGGGGACTGCCAAGAAAGGAGACGCTTTCAGATGCTTGTATGTTTTCAGCCGCACAAAGTTAGGCACGTTATCGAGCTGGCTAATGCTAACCTGCTAACACGACTGCGCAGTCTGCCGGCCACAAACAAACGTGTGTCGTTTTATTATAAAGTTCGGTCTTTCACCGCGGTGAATCGGTCGTTTTGATCCACTTTTTCCTTAGCATCACTTCAGTCTGGAATGAAAATTGGCATTAGCGTTTATCCGATTAACAAAGTTTAACAGAGTAGTAGTCGGCGGACTATTGTTAGCAGGTTAGCATTAGCCAGCTTGATGACGTGCCTAACTTTGTGCGGCTGAAAACACACAAGCATCTGAAAACGTCTCCTTTCTTGGCAGTCCCCAGTTGTTTCACTGGAAACGGGAGGGTACAGACCCGATTTTCAGATGTTTGTGTGTTTTAAGACGCACAATGTTAAGCACGTCAGTAAACGCTAGCTGGCTAATGCTAGCATGCTGTGAAGTGCCGGTGTTGTGCCCCATCGGCTACAAACAAACGTGTGTTTTATTATAAAGTTTGGCCCTTCACCGCGGCAAATCGATCGCTTTGATCCAGCTTTTGATCCAGTATCACTTCAGTCTAGAATGAAAACTTAAGTATGTTTGGAGTTTATACGATTTAAACAGTATAACAGAGCAGGAACGGCTGTCGTTAACATGGCCCGGAAGAGGAAGTGTCAAAATCCGGGAACTTCCGGTAAGCGTGATAATCCCCTATTAAAATAGCATCAAGAGCAGTGTAACAGAACAGTCTAGCTTGTCAGCAAGTCTTTTTTACATGTAGATGTGAACAATGTGAACAGTGAAATTAGAGAAAGAGAAGTAAAGGGGGAAGACAGTGTACAGTGGGAGTACTTGACTGCAGCATTGGTGGTATCCTCAATCACTGATGACTGGTGCCTGCCAAACAAACAGATGTACAAAAATTTAGTAACACAACGTCACCTAAAATATAAAAAAGTGAAACAGACTAATGGAGGGATGCAAAAAAATAAAAGACATAAGGGGAAAGAAAAGGGCCAGAGCAATAAACTGTTGCAGGGAGATGTAAAATATAAATAGTTAAGAAGAGAGAACAGCAAGAGACAGAAAAAAAGAGCGATTAGTTGTTATAGTTTAGGGAGGGAGGTTACCTCTTACGAGGGCTAAGTCAGTAGGCTGGTGGCATGTTGTTAGAAAGTTAAAAATACCGGGCTATTATGAAAAATACAGTTTAAATTAACAGATTTGCCTACAGTATGTGATTATCTAATTAACATGAAGTTAAAAGCTTATTTGTTTTTAATTTATAAACTGAATGAGAAAGACTGGTATTACTACTATGGAATATAATAAAATGTGTTAAACATAAATTTAATGTTGCGTCTGAGAAGAACACACCTCACCTTTACATCTGATGAAATAATGGCACGTCCAGGTCCTCTCTCCCTTTTGATGATCCGCCCATTCCTTCCCATTTTTGGTTGTACAGACAGCTCTATAATTGCACAAATAATCACAAGTTAGTCTTCACACTGTTATTGGTGATTAACTAACACATGTTCATTTAAATAAATGCCAGTTTAAGTGATTTCTTTTGCTGAATGGAGTAAAACATAAGTGAAAGCCCTTGCATTTCGGCCAAGAAGCCTATTCATAACATGGTTTTAGTGACAATTTTCCTGGGAATTTTTTAGAGACTGCGCACAGGTAGTGCATTTTAACTTTACCCATAGATATATAAATGTAGAACAGTTCTATCTCACTCAGCATTTGGTCTGCAAAACAAAGCAGATAGAGCAAACGCAACAGACTTCAATTTTCTGTGTGAAGGTGAAGCAGTCTGGCCTACTGTTTGTTTTTTTGTTTGTTTGTCCTGCAAGCACTATATCACAGAGGCAACACTTAAAATCATCAGGTCAAGTGAGATCAGAAATTACTGTTTATCATCACAGGTGGCATCGCAGAAAATGAAATGCAGATTGAAATAGTTACCTTTACTGTCTATTTTTTAGCTAGCTTCTATTGAGTCTAAGGATGCCCAAACATTACCTGATCTCCAGAACTACTCCAAACCTGATGTACTGGTGATAAACTTGCCTGTATTTGAAAGGACTTTTAAATGAAGTTAGATGAGAAAGTGATAAGTTACACGTTACAAAGGTCAGAAGCAATGCCAGCTTGCTAACATTAGCTAACTGAGTTCAGAGCTTGCTTTGCCAAGTTAAGCAGCCTGACCAGCTGAAACAGACCTAATGCTCTTTTTTTTTTTAAATATAATGTCAGTTTAATAATCTTCACACTGTAAGTTTATGGAGATAAAAATCATTTTACCTCTTTGGATGAAGTCCACATGTACTGCTCTGAATGATGAAGAAGCTGTGATGTTCAAAGTCAGGTCCAGGAATATCCCATCACATCTCATCACTCAAAAATGACTTGAGTAATGTTAAAAGTATGATCAACAAGAAGTAAAATCATCAAAACAGAAACAAAAGCCTACAATTGTCAGTGAGATGCTGATGGATAGTGACAAGACTTGTGAAGGAATGTGGGTCCAATTCCACCGCGTGACAGAAAATACTGTATTATACTGTTAAATTACAGTTTGTTAGCATTCACTGTTAATTATACAGTTTGTTTACATTAACTGTTAATTTACATGCAGGGATGAATATTTAACAGTATTTTACAATTATTTTGAAAAACAGTAAGATACTGTTGTAAATTCACCGTAAATTTACAGAAATTCGTTACAGTGTACACACACACACACACACACACACACACACACATATATATATATATATATATATATATATATATATGTATACATATATACACACACACATTAGTGCTGGGCCAGTATATAGATCTATGGATTTCTGAGCAACGTCACAGATAGGATGCGCACGCAACCAGGGGGCCAGAAAACACAGGAAAAGCATTAAGAACTTTGTGAAGACGTGTGTTTTACGTACAAGACTTGACTTTTAATGCAGATGAGGTCAAGATATGACATGAAAGTGTCGGAGAAATATAATGTTTGAGTCCTGGTATTTGTTCGGTTACAAAAATCAAAACGTTAATGCATGTAAACAGTTGAAAATGGTGAAAATAGGACAGTAGGCGTGACTGATATTCAGAAAACCCTCTCAGATAACTTATTCAGGTTCAGACTACATGATTTCTTTAGTCTTTCACCATGTCGGATTAAACCACCGCGGTGGCAGAAATTATTCCCGTGTTCTAGTCGGGAGACTGGACTAATAGCAGCATCACTGCCGCGATTGGCTGCATCACAACACCGTAAGCTGTAAACATTGTAGCTGTGTGTGACAGCCGTCCTCTGCTCAGTCAGGAAAATAAAAAGGAAGAATAAATTGATTGTGGAGCTGTTTACAAACATTCACGCGGCATAACAACGCATCCCGGAGATTTAGTACAAAGTACGGGGGTCGTAAATCAGATGGTGTTTGAGTTTCTACTGTTAGCTTGTTAGCAGTTAGCTAGTCTGTCAACTGTCCACCACGGTCTCATACACAACAAAGCAGAACATTCCACAAGCAGCGAGACTTACCGACGGTAATGCGTGTTAGTCCGTAACAGGAATCGCCTCCTTTCCAAACGTAGTGATGATGTCATCTTTGCCTGGTTTAATTCCAAACTAGTGAAAGTTGCTCCTGTGTGAAGGTGGTGAAGACAACACAGTAGCTGAACCTGCTGCAGACAGCAGACTGTTGTGGCCTATTTTGGTTTTAACAAAGAATCTGAAAAGTTTAAGCCGCTTTCTAACTCAGGTTTTTCAGGCAAATTTCAAATTAGGTCCAACACTTATAATATCCATGGTGATGACTTCCTTGCCAAGTTGGTGTAATGGTAATAGAAATATAAAACAGCAATGCTGCGTCGGCATTTTTTTATTCGTCATCAAAATACAGATTTATTCAATATAATTTCAAACACAATGATCTCTGTTTGTTGCGTTAGGTTACTTTACATTTTTATGAATGATATGAGTGCATGTTTGGTAGACTGCAATGCAAACGCAGTCTTTTTGCCCCCTGGTTGTGCGCGCAACTGCCAATGTTTGTATACAGGAAACCCATCCATATATATATGAATGGACATTTTTTCAATGTCATAACAATAAATAAAATGATAAATTTGATATTTTAAATAGCATCAATGATAACTTTGTTTCTGGACAATAGATGATAGAAACTTAAATTTAAGGTATAAAATAATCAGAAACTTTACAAATAAGGAAAAAGTGGGTTTTGGTGGTTCTAACTATTTCTGTAGCATCTACATTCTGGAAATCCACTTCCCTCTGTGAGATAATGCCGAATTCAGATTTTTTATTTTATGGCAAGAGTAGTCCATGTGTTATCTTTCTGATTGTATCATGCACTAAGCCTATATGCGCATGCACGTGACTCGCAACGTCGCTACAGACCTCAAAGAACGGCTCCCCTGAAAGCAACAGTGTGATCAGAACCTTAGCCAGTATATTTATTGTAATGTTTATTCAACTTTCAAAATCTAAGCTAATTTATCAGCCGTTACCTTTCCTCCCTCTGGACAGCGCTCCCATTGCTCCACCTCTGCCCCATCTCTCTGCTGCTGTCCACGTGCACAGCAGATGACAGGATCACTGCTGCTGCGCTGCAGCATCGGTTCAGAAATGTTGACGATTGATGTTAAATCATTTAATTCTCGGCATTCTGAAAGTGGTGATGACAGCCGCGGCGGCCGCCAATCAGCAAAGGGGAAGCGCGGCTTGTTCTGGTGCGATTTCCTCCTCTGTCCATGTGGTGGCGCATGCTTCCTCACGTACTGGTGTCGTGGTTTGAGAGGGGGCAGGACTTGGAGACTGAGCGGGCCTGGGTCTGCGTTTGTGATTGGTTGAGAGGGAGTAATGACTGTAGTTGTAAGCTACATGATAAGCTGCTATGAAAAAGAAAGGGGGACTTTTTTTTTCTATCGAATGTCCTATTGAGGCTCTTTTTTTTATCTATCGCAGGCACACCTATAAATTGATATATATCGTTATCGAATTATCACCCAGCCCTATCACCAAAAATATGTGTTTTCAAATATGATCCTTTTAGGCACAGGAAAGGCCAACCTGGCAGTAGACAAACACCGATCTCCTTTCTAAATGAGTAGCTCACACCATTTTTCATACTTCTGCTTTTTTCTTTTGCTTGTTGTCTATTTCAGTCTTAAGCCGTTTCCACCCGCGAATCTGGGTCGGGTCGGGCCAGGCCAGATCGGATGGGTTTTGGTATGGATGTGTTGATTTCAAGTTACGTCCCCACAGCAAACTGTACCCTTACCCTGGAGGCGGAGGATTAACTGGACAACGCTGCCACGTGATCACGTGACATCATCGCCATGCAACGCGTTTTAACCAAAGCGCCACACCACACGTGACAGAAACAAAGTAGTCATCCCTGCTTTGGTTTTTATGCTGGGTCACGCCGGAAGTGACAGATTTTTCAACAAATCAATGGATTGCTGTGTATTAGCACCACCCCCTTTGGCGTGGATTGGTTAGATCAGTGGCTACAGAAGGGTACCAATAAAGTAGCCCGGGTCGGTTCGGATATAAGGGTACCCGTCCCAGTTTTTATCTGTGGAGACGCAAAAGAACGTGGACCAATCTGGCCTGACCTGACCTGACCCAGGTCCGCTGGTGGAAACGGGGCTTTAGAAAATATAAGGGGTTAAGGCTACAGTATACTTCTCCAACTACGTAATGCGTTACCCAACTGCGTAACAACGGAAACCCCTCCAGCCATCATAGTTCTCCGTCATGCTACCGGATACGCAGTGCAATTTCCCGCCCTTTAAGTAGTGGTCGCTACACAACACTGACTTACTCATATGATGCCGTCCGAGAGAGAAAGACTATTGTTGTTGCTGCAGCTAAATAACAGATACTTTTGATGCAAAATAAAGACGATGGGGCGATTTAGGTATTTCCTCACTTCTTCAGCCAAACGTTCTTCGGTTGGACTCATATCTACTTTTCCGTAGGCTAGCTGGTTTAAAAATGGCGCTGCTAGTGTTTACATAGTGGTAGACCAACAGCCCTTGTGTCCGTCGTCCCTTGACGGAGGAACGGACACTTAAAAAATATTTTGTGCAGCCAGAGACGATAGAGAGGCTCTTCGGCAGGCTCTCCGTCAACGCAGAGGGTTCTCCATAACCTAGCTACATAGATTTACAGACGACTATAAATTAGGCTTTCTCTTTCTCAAAATGCATCCTCTTAAGTCTACCAAGTGCCAAAAACTTGCCTTTTACAGGATGCAAGGTCTCTTAATTGGCAAAAAGGAATGGAAAGATAGCTCTCACTGAAATAACTCTTGAATAACACATGCTGCATGCCATTAAAAATGATTAACTATTTTGTGTTAAAGGTTGAATATGGAACACGGACAGAACAGCGACATCACGTGTGTCTAGGTTGTAGTTGCAATGGCGGAAAAACAAATCCAGCCGCTGGGATGCCAGGCTCGCTGCCAATACGCAAGTGACCAACAGTCTGCAGCATGTCCAACAAGTAACGCAGAGGAGTTTATAACTGACAGCTAACATTGGCCACATTAGCAAACAAGTTAGCTAACCGATCTAGGAAGTCGCCATTTCTGTGTTTTGATGCCATGGAAAACGTTTATGTGGGTCCATTTAGTGTTGTTTTCACCTCAATTTACAGCGTGTATATAGACGTAAATATAATGCCATTGTCGAACCCCTAAAAATTTATTTTATAATTATTTTGGGCTAAATATAATTTTTCTAGGAAATGTATTTTCATTCTGTACCCTCCCAAACGACCTGTGCAGGTATTATTTTTTAAAGGAGTGATGACATAGCAGTTAAAAACTAGTTTATGTTGTTGGCATTACTGTATATGTAAAAACTACAAAGAAAAAAATGGCATTTTTTACAGGGGAGTATTGTTTTGAAACACCAGACCTCACTTCCTCAGTAATACAGTTGGGTCCGGTGATGATATGGAGCTTTACCCGGAGACCACGTTGACTTCATTTTGATTGGCTACACCTTATTTGGCTATGCCTTTATTTGGAGAATCTAGGTCAAGCTGCGGTCGGACTTTGCTAAAGGCTAACTGCTAGCAACATGGGCACTTCAGACAGTGAGCTACGTTTATCAGACAAGACAGCATTTAGAAAATAAATAAACTTACAGGTAATGACAAAGTTGTGGCCGCCTCCCTCAGTGTTGCTGCAGAAGTTTTCTTTTAAATCCATTTGTTTGAAAACCCAGACCTGACTGCACAGAAGTTACTACTCAGCTGAATCAGATAGGGAGGGGGGAGCGAAGCAAACAGTGCATAGACCATTAGGAGAGAGAGAGAGAGGGGGGGGGGGGGGGGGGGGGCTGTTTATTTGATAGTGTGCTCTTATTGGAGCAATTAAATTACGTAGAATGATAGAACTACGTAGAATGATAGCCTGCTGTCTGATTCAACTGTTTCTGAGCAGAGAGACAAAGCTGACAGACCATAAACAGGAACTTTGATACTTACTCTGGACATTCACATGGCTTCATCAGTGCACAACAGATCATATTATACCCCCAAAACCCCAGAAAAGTGAAATTTGATGTCATGGCACCTTTAAAAAATATAGCTTTTAATAAAAATGTGCCATATTCAACCTTTAATTCTTTAATATTTTAAAATGAGACCTGGCTGAGTCAGTTATGCAATGACATATGCAGCACCTTAACAATCTTGTTTTCTGAGGATTGATAGCCTACATTTTTCTTGACTGGTTGAATTTCCCTTGAAATATCTTTTTCATTTGCTGGGTAAAACCCTTGTTTCCAGCTTCAAAACAGCATTTATTTTGTAGTTTTATGAATTGGGAAAGTGAGTCATGTGCGAATGACAGTGGCATCAGTGAGGGGCTTAAGCAGCAGGTGGTGTGGTCAACACGTCCAAACCTGTTATTGCGTACAGCTCTCGGCTTGTTTTGACTACAGAAACAATACTATACGTGTCTGACGGCATTAGTTTCAAACTGCTGGCTTCCCATAAACTCTTGGTTGTTTTTGTCTGTTACAGGACAATGCTTGGGATTAATGACATGTATGCTGCAATTATCAGGGACCAGTGGACAGGAGTTATTTCAGAATGGAAAAATTGAAAAAAACATGTTTTTTGTTGCCATAGATGGCTTGTGATTGGTGCTTTCTGGCACCGCCCGAATGAGGATGGCGTGTGGGTGGTTTTGCACTTTCAGGGCTTTTGTGTGTTTAAGTGTAACTGTTGGATTTGGTATCAGATTAGATGGAATTGCTGGAAGGATTATATTAGAAATATATTTAACACCAGTATCAGATAAACTGTGTTATTATCTGGTTCTTCACCACCTGTGGAGGCCCAAAGGGAAACAGACACTGCTGTGTTCAAAAAGACTACTAGCTAAATCAGAGACCACCAGACTGAGACAGGCTCTAAACATAGAGCCAGTTAACACCCTTTTAAACTGTATTTTAGATTTAAAGTCATGGATGGTAGAAAACTTCTTACAGCTCAACCAGGACAAGACTTGAGTTTTAATCATTGGTCCTGAAGACAAGAGAGATCATTTTACCAAAACTGCAAAACTTTCATCCTTCTCAGCAGTTAAGAAATCTCTGTGTTATTTTTCACTCTGAACTGAATTTTATTCCACATATCAGAAATGTTACAAAGACAGGATTTTATTACCTTAAAAACATTGCTAGAATCCGCCCATTTCTCTCTCTCTTGCCAGCACAGAGGTATTAATTCATGCTTTATCTTCAGTAAAATAGATCACATAATGTCCTGCTTGCTGGTCTTCCTGAAGAGTATTTCTAGTTTACAATTACTGCAGAACTCGACGGCACAAGTTCTGAAGAGGACCAGAGGGCTGGCGCACATCACACCCGTTATAAAATAGCTGCATTGGCTCCCGTGTGTTTCAGGGTTGATTTTAAAGGTACAGTATGTAAGAATTACTGACATCTAGTGGTAAAGATGGGTATTATTTTCTTTCAAATGACTTCATATTCCAAGCACTTTTTTAAATGTATGGTGATCTTTAGTGGCCCAAATTCTCGCAGACATAGAGATGTTTTCATCTGTGAGTGAAACCAGTGGTCTCAGGTGTTGCTACGACTGTACTATGAGTAACTACTTATAATGTCTTTTAAGACATTACTGATCCCAAACAGTCTCTAACTTCCATTAAACAAAGCTGGTACAGCACTTTTAAAGTTCAGAGTTCTCATTTCACACACATTGTTTTGTCCATTCAGGGACACCATAGTAAAAATGGTGGAACAAATATGGCAGCCTCCAAATGTGCACCACTCATCAAGTAGATATAAATGACTCATTCTATGAACATATAACAGCTGTTCTAGTGCAGCGATTACACATCAATAGAAACACATTTTTAAATTATTTATCACATTTTTCTGCCATTGACCTTTGATTATTTACATACTGTACCTTTAAAGTTCTTTTTGTGGTTTATAAATGTCTTAAAGGGACTAGAGGCAGGAATTGTGGGATAGTTGCAAGGGATAGTTATGGACAAGGACGCAGATGGCACTGGGGACAGAGGGGACGTGTCCCCCTCAGTTTTTTTATGACACTGATCTGCCCCCCCCCCCCCCTTTCCCTCGGTAAAGGCCCATTTATGTTCCTGCATCGGTTACGCACGTAATTTGATGTTTTCAAGGGGCTTGTTGGTCCGTCATTCGATGCAAAAGATGGAGCAATACCACCGGAAACCGTGGGGTCAGTGTTGAGCTGTGTATAGCTGATATGCTGGAACAAACCAGAGAAGAAGAACAGAAACCGGAACAATAACAACACAAAACTGACGGAATCAACAGCCCCATAAAAGCACCTGAGAAAGAAGATGCCAAACAAACAGAGGAGCATCTGTAGACATGCCAGGAGCTTTTGAGGAGAGGCTGTGTGTCCGAAAATACACTTTTTTAGCTATTTTCTTTCTATTTTCTGCTCCCACCACACACATCACGCACTGTGTGAAGGGCACCAAGTGCCAAGGGGGGCCCCAAAAACATGGGGCTGTGGCAAAATCTATACCGCAGTCCATTGGCCACGAGAGCAAAGTCGAGCCTGAGCGGACCCAAAAAACCTGCCATAAAGTAAAATAAAAGTGTGTGGTTCTATACAAACACACACACATCCCCACAAGTGAGTTCTCCACCATCAGCGCCGTGGAAACGGCACACACGGAAAACACGGAAACTACTTGAAAATCATACACACATATGTGTGTTTTTAAACTCTATCATGTCATCAGGTGTATTTTAGGGGAACTGGACCCCCCTAAAACATACTTCAGCTCCCCTAATGTTTTGCTAAAAGTGTGGTTTCTCAGCTTTAGGACACTGTAGGGCAATGATGGCGCTGGGAATGTGCATACTGAAGTGTATAATCAACAGGAGTCAGAAGCACAGAGTTTTAAGGTCAGAAATAGATGAAGTGTTGCTTTAAGTTTAGGGTAAATTTGTTTGTACAGATTTTATGCTAGAGTTATGAATTCGGTTTTATACTTAATTTTCTTTATTTGAAATGGCATAGTTTAAAGAGAAGAGTTTATTCATCTGGGACTGAACCAGTATTTTTATGGTGGTGTTTGTTTTTAAACTGAAGCAGTTACATTATTTTCAGGATTTTCAACTGCTGGTTGAGCTGTTTTGACTGGAGCTTCATGGCAACCAGCCACCCAGGGTGTCATTGTGCCGCCACGAGGTCTATGAGAAACAGGCACCAGGGCTTTGACCGCAGTTAACCATGTGGTTCACCACAGACCAGGAGGAGGAGTGACAGAGCATGGAAGGGAGGATGTGGGGTGTAATGGAAGGAAAACTGAAAGTTGTCAGTACAGCTTTCTAAAAAAGTTTCTTTACCTTTCTAAGCCTGCTTCTCCTCCTTGCTTCTACAGTATTCATTAATCCTCATTTTGTCCCCCCCTTCCTTAATCATCTCTTTTGGTGCCTTCCTGCTTCCACATAAATGGGATAAAAGCCATTTATTTGCTTCAGGTTATGGTTCACATTTTTCACTGTGCATGCATGCTGGCATCTGTGATGATGGATCAGCGCTTGAGAGGACAAAAAGAGCTGTTACAAAATAACAATGAGGCAAGAAAGAAATAAAGTCATTAAGGGAAAAAGTATAAACAAAATTATTTATGCAAGATGCAGGGAGGGAAATGAGGACAAGAAAAGGGTATGAGGAAGAATGAAAAAGGGAAACGAAACTAGGACATTGAAAGGGCAAGAAGTCAGTCAAGAGGTAATGGAGGTAAAATGGAAGTTTAACATGACAAAGAAAAGGAATAGCAAGACTAAGAATAGAGAAGGAGAAAGGTGGATGAAAGATGAGGGCTTTGTACATTAAAAATATCCAAACTTCAGAAGTTTGGCAGTCAGTTGATGAACAGATACTAACAAGCATATGGTCACTGACCTATTTGCAAAGTGGCATCCTGGACCTGTGCAGCATTTTCCTCCTGTGCAAAGAGTGGTCAAAATTTGCAACCATCTTATTTGGCTGACACGACGTCCTGTCTTCTGGCATTGGCACAACTTAATTTGCGTTGCACTTTTAATATGGAAAAACAAATAACCAGATTTCTGTGATGAACTTCCTTTGTAAATTTGGGTTCTTTGCAAGAAGACATTTCACATATTTTCTGAGGTACCAATGACAAAATAGTTCTTCTTATGACTGAGCTAAAGTTGCAATGACTGGCTCTTGAACAGGACAATAAGAATGATGATACTAACTAGACTACACCACTACACAATGCAATCTGCAAACTCGTTTATCATTAGAAAACAAACTTTCAACATGAAGGAAAAGATCACTTTTCTGTGTCTGACTTTCCCACATACTTTATATTTCACGCAGTGATTATACAGATTTAGGCCTATACAAAAAAGGCAGCAGCATGAGAGCTTGTTGGGGTCAGTGGACTTGTCAGATAGCTTTTCTTAATGAAGACAGGGTTGTCTTTTTATTTTGTAGTGTAAATGCCGAGATTTCAGCCAATTCGAGCAAAAATCGCCTTAACCCTTGATGCCTTGTCTGTCACAGACTGCTTTGAAATGAGTGATCCGAGAGCGCAATGCACAACACTGCTGCCGTCGCTGCTGTTTCGCGTACCCTGTGTGTTGAGTTTCACCGGGATGGCAATGAGTTTCGTCCGTCGCTGTTGTTTGTCACTCCCCATCTGTTGAGCCCATTTGATTCAGATTAATGAACTTCTTCATCAAGTTCTTTGCAAGATGATGAGCAGCAAACTTTTTGTAATGTCTGTTGACATGAATTGTTGCTCTTTTCTTATGTGCTTGTACAAAATGCTCGTTGAAGTTTCTTCATTTGTTTATTAAACTTCTAAATTGCTCTTTTTTCATTTACTGAGTGAAAAATGAGAAAAAAATCCAATGCAACTCATGCTAGATTTTCCTGTTCATTGCTGCGAGGTACAGTTCTAGATAAAGGGCTTGTTGATCTGCTTTATTTCATCCATCATATTTTAGTTACTATCCCAGATCAATGTTGCATCTTTCAAAAGTCAAATTTCTGATGCGATTTAACAGTTGTGAACTGTTTCGATTTGAAGCAAAGAGGATTAACCTTTTTAAATCCTTAGAAAGCACCAGCCTTGATTTTATGGAAAGGACAGTTTAGCCTCAGGAAAAAATTGCTTATGAGTGTGAAACCCTGTTTCTTGTAGAATTTCAAACTCCTCAGCCTTATTTTAAATGATAAATTAATGAAGATCCAATTTGTAATTTAAAAAATGTGTTGAATTTTCTTGAAGTGACTGCAGCTAGTTAGTTGGTCCCGTGGTCTCAAAGATGTCTTAACAGGCTTAACTGAACAATGAAAAGAAAACTGATTGGGTTTTAAGAAATGTACTCAAACTTGATTTTTCTGTGACCAGCAATGTCAAATATGTACTTGAAATCTCAGGTTAATTCACAAAATACTGACAAGCCAACAAAAAAATACCAAAACATTTAAAGAAATGCTGGGAAAGGTAATGAAACAGGACAATTATGTTATGTAATGGGAGCCATAATTAGCTCTTGTGCAACCTCAGGCATTTGTTTACTTTAAATTCTGGCAGGAGCCATATGTTCATGGAGACTTGCTCAGCTACATACATACAAGTACAGACAGATGGTTGGCTTGTGTTCAAAGCCAACACTCATCTGCAGAAGAATGTGAACTGAAATACACTGACAGTCCTGGTCAAGATTACTGGCAACCTCAAGTTGTAAGAGCAGAATTCAAAATATATTCAGAGCTAAATGTGGACCAGAATATTTTGTAAATGCAGTTATATTAAACAATAACACAAATTTTGGTCACCGTATAATAAAATACAGACCTTACAGTCTAGTCTACTTGACCGGCACCCATTTCAATTTCAAATGGATCCTCAGATAGAATAGCAAGACTCACCTGTGCTTCATTGGCAGTGCTCCCATTACCTAAACCAGTGTTTCCCAACTCCGGTCCTCAGGACCTACTGCCCTGCATGTCTTGGAGGCAACCCTAATTTTTCCACACCTGAATCAAATAAATGGCTCATGAAAAGGCCTGCAAAGAACTTGATGAGGAAGTTCATGAATCTGAATTAGATGTTGGAGTAGAAATACATGCAGGGCATGGGTCCTGAGGATTGGAGTTGGGAAACACTGACCTAAACTAAGCAATAATTACGGTTTCACACATCAAAAAGGCACAGACTGTTGTAGAAACAGATGTTAGATCAATGTTACTGGCGCCAGACCTAGGGGAACCTGGACCGATAGCAAGCGGCACACAGGCTAGAGAGCACTGTGTAGCCAGGTTACTCAATAACTGTGGATCACAGAGAGGAGACAGCTTTTAGCGTGTTGCCCAGGCCAGAGCTCGTTTAATCTGAGCTGCGCATGCCCAGAGCCTGTAGCTAAACCTCTGCTTAATCCACCATGGCACAAGGGCGCCATCTACTGTTGTGGGGTTGTAACTACATGTGAAAAATAAAAGGCAGTAGTTCACAATGATAACAAAAAATAGGGGGGGGGTTGTTGTTTCAATAAAACTTAAAGTAGTAATTTTCCAACCTACTACATCAACAGAGATGCTTTTATCAAGAAGCACAATCCAGTATTTGCAGAGCAATTTCAAAATATCTTGACTTTCTAGTTTATTATAAAATGTAATAATAAAAAAAAAAAAGTTTCCAAATTATGAAAATAAGGATGCTTCAAGGATGTATTGTGAAGACAAAACCTAATGAGGGGTATCTGTAAAGTTTGGTTAAAATTGAGGAGGATAACCCTTATTCGGAGAGCTGCAGTACAAGCTGACCTAGAGCAATCTGGAGTGATGATGCCATCTCACTGAACCAAATATACTGTAGCTCCATGAGTGAAGATTAATGACAAACTCACTATTCAAGGGCACTAAAATGTAGAGGAAATGTTTTCAAAATCTGTTTAGATAAGCCACAGACTTCCTGAGATATCGTTTAATGGACAGAGGGACCAAGTGGAGCTGTTTGGTAATGTAGAGCATAGCTTCTCATAATGCGGGACTACATTACATACTTTACGACAAGATAAATGATGTAATTATCTGCCTCCAGATGTATTCTTACCTCAGTCAAGGAGGTAATGTTTTCGGTAGCATTGGTTTGTCCATCCGTCCGTCCGTCAGCAACTTTACGGAAAAAGTACTGGACGGATTGACCTGAAATGTTCACCAGCCGTGGGCCTCATCCCAAGGACGAACCCATTAGATTTTGGTGGTGATCCAGATCACCTTCTGGATCCAGGAATTTTTTGAAGGATTCTTTATCTTTGTGAGATCGGCCATGTTGGAGAGACTGTTGATGAGGCGTGAGTGCCCCCTTGTGGCAGAAGTGTGCAGCTGTGGGACTGAGCACATGATGTCAGGCCATAGAAATGGAACTTATGAGCAGCAGTGAGCACGAGGAGAGAAGACTGTTGGACAGACTTCTAGCCAGTTGAATATGGTGAACTGTGTGCATCTGTGAAGAACTGTAAGAAGCTAGTTGTATTTCTGCCTGAACAGGATGTTTATTTAGCTTTTAATGTTATTTAGCTGATTTGCTTCTTCAAAAGTGTTCCTCCATTCACCATGTGCCATTTTATGCAATTAAGCTAGCTCAGTGGTTCTTAACCCTTTTGAGTCGCGACCCCCAATTTGAGATGCACTGCTGTCCCCAACCCCAACTGCGCACGCACACACCCACACACACACACAGCATGATTTTGTTTTTTTTAAATGATAAGAAAAACTTTGAAATTTTACTTAAATAAAAACAATGCTGTGTTTCAAAATGGAGGGGGTCATAGCAGCCCACAGCCTTTCCCAAACTGGGCTTTCAAGATAATTTCAGGGGGTTGTCAGATCATTATAAAACAAATAAAATAAATTTTAAACTTTATATTTTAAAGTTTAAGTCTTTACAGCCTTCAGCCTTAAAGGTTGAATATGGAATACGGACAGAACAGCGACATCACTTGTGTCTAGGTTGTAGTTGCAACGGCAGAAAAACAACTCCAGCCGCTGGGATGCCAGGCTCACTGCCGATACGCAAGTGAGTAACAGTCTGCAGCAGCATGTCCAACAAGTAACGCAGAGGAGTTTATCACCGACAGCTAACGTTAGCCATGTTAGCAAACAAGCTAGCTTACCGATCCAGGAGGAAAGTCGCCTTCTCTGTGTTTTACTCCGTGGAAAACGTTTATGTGGGTCCATTTAGTGAAGTCTTCACCTAAATTTACTCCAGGTTTTGCTCTTCTCAGGTCACTCCTCCTCAGAAACAGATAACAACATCTCCAGGGCTCTGAAGCAGCTGCTTCACTCGTCGTCTCCACGGTTTTTCCCTGCACAGGCCTATGACCGAAATATTGTTTCCACACAGAGATCGCATATGGCAACCTGCAATGGCGGCGTGTATTGGCTTATAGACGTAAATAAAATGCCATTATCGAACCCGTCAAAATTTATTTTATAATTATTTTTAGGCTAAATATAATTTTTCTGGGAAATGTTGTACTTTCATTCTGTACACCCCCAAACGACCTGTGGAGGTATTATTTTTTTAAAAATATAGCTTTTAATAAAAATGTTCCATATTCAACCTTTAACATAAAGGTGCTTTATAAAAAAAAGTTTGATGTGATCAATGCCGGTTTACATCAGGTCTGCGATTCCAACCTCCGTGTGCTTCAGGGCACACTGTGCACGTGTCAGAGGCCCGTCTTTCTGTACGTTCGCTCTGCCATCACAGTTATTACTACTGGTGAACAGAGCTCCTCCAGAGAGAGGGAGGCCGACATGAGAGCACAGCAGCCGCCTTCCAGCAGTCCTGCAGCGTGAGTGCCTGTTAAGGAGGAGGCAGTTGGTGATACGATGTTTGGCTTGAGGGTTAATTTGGGCGCATTCACAAAGCTTTTTTGATTCAAATCAGAGTCCGTTTGCTCAAAAAGTCCGCTTTGTTTAGGGGAGTTGTGATACGCAAACAGACTCTGATCCAGAACAAACAACCGGACTCGGTCCGCATGCAAACGCAGGTCTCTCTCTGATTCAAGTGAACCAAAGACAGGAAGTGGACTACAAATTGCATTGGCATTGTGGGTCAAATGCTGGACAATGTGGGTAAACGCTAAGACAACAAATACACGTGTGGGACTGCAGTACTTATAAAGATGGCTCGTGGTCAGACGTGGAGTTACGAGGAAGTGAAAGCTTTTTTTTTTTTAAAGGATTTTTGGGCACTAGTGGCCTTTATATGACAGTGTATAGTGACAGGAAAGGGGCGGAGAGAGTGGAGAGTGACATGCAGCAAAGGGACCTGGAACGGGAATCGAACCAGGGCCGACTGCGCTGAGGAACTGTAGCCTCTGTTCATGGGGCGGCTGCTCAACCAATTGAGCTAATCACCGCCCCGAAGTGAAAGCTTTAATCGATATTTGATTTGATGAAAGCATATCCAGCTCCTCGTACAAAAATAATGTCGCTTTGTGAAGGGAACAGAGGTTGTGAGAACCTTGTACGTGCGTCTTGTCCTCACCTACAGTGAAACCGAAAACAGTGCCAGCTGAGATTCTCACTCTTGGCCTGTTTGGCTCGTTTGGCAAAAGTGCAACGTGAGTGCGATCTCGGTCCGGAAGACCACCCTCGCCACCAACCGAACCGAGTCCCCAAACGGACCGAGACTCGCAGACTATGCTTTCTGAATGCCCCCCTTAGTCTCCCACAAAAACTGAGTACAGTTAAAAAGACCAGTAAGGCTGAAGCTTCTCGGTCCAAGTGGACCATGAGACTTGGCCCCGGGACCATTTACCGGGTTTCAGTACCCATGCCTACAGGGACCTGTCATCATTTCAAATTTACTTTTATAATGTTCAAGTAGCCTAATGTTTAAGTTTAAGTTCTACAATTTCAGACTGTCTGTGAATGCTTCCTACAGCCGCCACTCCTGCTGACAGCAGACTGGGGAGAAAAAATAAAAAGGTTTCTTTGCTCTGAAGATGTGTGAATGACAGGTCAGACATGAGATAGTGGACAGGTTCGTTGTTGTTGTTCTGGTGTAGCATAGTTACAGCTGACAGTAACTGGTTTTGAGTAATGGAATGGCTATTTGAAACCCGTTAGTCATCCTTCCTTATGTCCGGTCATAAAGCTACATTAATTTTGCGCATTTACATTTTTCCAAAATGATTTGGTGACCCCCAGAAATCATTTTGCGACCCCAGTTGCGGTCGGGACTCCAAGGTTGAGAATGGCTAAGCTAGCTGACCTGTTACATGCCAGTTACTTTAACTGTTAGCCTTGAACACATATGCATGTTTAGTCCTAACTGTAAGGGATTTATTAGTAGTAATTAATACCTTGAATGTGTTTCTGTGTTTATAGACCACACTCACTTCTATCCAGGCCATCTAGCCCTGGAGTTCCTCACCTGTAAACCTGTCGTTTGTTGCATTACTGTGGTGTTGTGATTAAGAGTGACCAGTAAAGACAGTTAACTCTACATGCGAGTCCTGTGTGTTCTGACCAACACCCCATGGTGAACATTAAACCTCCTTACCAACGCCTAAACAGTCTTACATGAACATCACCCTAATAGGCCAAAGTTTTGGAATTTTTCCATATAACTCCATAAAAATGGCCCGAGTGTTTGGTAAAAAATTAGTAGAAAGGATCTCGATGAGTTCTATAATGTTTCGAAAGTTGCTCTGGATCCAGAGAAAATTTCGGATACTATGATCCAGAACACACAAAAATAAGGGAGGTGTTTCTTGATGTAACAACAGTCTAAAGAACACATCCGGCAGCACAAAAGTATAGACAGTTTCAGACCAACTAATGATCTGAATTGAATTAAATTGAATTCACCAGGCTAATCGGACTGTTACGTCAGTGTTGTGTGATTTGGTTAAAAATCTGAAAATTGCCACTGGGTTACTTCTTTTCTAACCCGAATATTTGGTCATGTAAACTTGTGTAAGGATATCTCCCTCAAAAGGAACATTAAATTGTGCGCGCATGTTCTGTTCACAAGAACTCTTGATTTTTTGAATAGCCTACTGGCTGTACCTGTATTAGCGATCAGACAGTACTCTGCACAGCTTGCTGGTCTACAGTATAGCACTATGGCAACACACATCCTAAGAGGAACTGGAGTGTAAACAGTTACTTTGCAGGGCTCCATTACTCTCTCCATCATCTGGCAAAGTTTGGTAAAGAATTGGTGTGACACAGGAAAATTTTCATGCCAGTCAACATCAGTGAACTTCATCATTACAACCCATTCCTACCAGTCCTGACTGTGCACCTTCATCCAAAGTGCCCAGGGGCTCTGGTGGAAACGGGAAGCATGGATGTGTATGGCACACAGTCCCAGCTTTCCCGTTTCCACTAAACATTCTCTCTTTCTATTAATGAGGACCACAATGCACAGTTGTGTCAAGTAATACTTGAGGGTCAGTATCAGCAGCAAAGCACAAGCAAAGGCAACTCCTATCGGCTCTGGATTGTTCATTATTCACTATTATCATGACGTTCTTCCTGCGTCAGGATTTTGGTTGGGGTATTCCAATTGATTGCAATTATCATGTATACAAGAGAAACTCTGCTCATGCCTGTAAACAGGCTATTTCTAATCTTTCAGAAACCAGAATATTGACCCTAACCCAAATTTTGATGGCATGTAAAACACAGTCATTCATACAACAAGCTAGGGCTGGGCGGTATGGCAAATTTTTCATATCACGTTTTTTTTAGCGCCACAGTCTGGTCGCATGTGCTGAAAAGCAGTGATGTTTTCTAATAACTCATCTATGCAGCTGTGCCTGTTTCTGTTACATAGATCATCTTGAAGAACGCTTTGGTCAATAAAACATGGCAAAAAATGTCAAAAACGTGTCATCAGCACTTTAAGTGATTCCCTTCCATTCTTACTGCCACACCAACAACTTGAGTTTACTGGTTAAAGGTAAAGGTTATCGAAGAAAAGAAGAGGTCAGGATCTGAAGGTTTTCTGACTGGATCATCTGCAGTTTCATGACTGATATGAAGGCGTGGAGGAGACTTGGGATGAAGGTAACATCTCATGATAGCAGAGACCCAGGCCACTTTAGGACCCCACCTGGAGAGGGAGAAGTACTGGAGGGGGAGGCAGATGAAGAGGTCAGTATACAGATTAAATGAGGGTTGAGGAGGATGAGGGAGGATCAACGGGATGATCAATGAACTGGTGGAGTAGAGGAGGGCTGAATAGATAAAGGGGATGACAGAGCAAGAATGGGGAGGATGGGCTCAAAAAAATTAGGCAGTTTTCGATGAGTGAAGCAGGTATAAGAGTCACCATGTAATCAGAATTGTGGTTGAGATGTGGCCTTGCACACAAAGCTAAGTTTGTATTTTCTTTTTTTCTTCCCTCACTTACTCCAGTGAAGTCTCTTGTATTTCTTTGCTGAATCAGCCATTGTGCATGTTCAAAACATGTGTTGATATCTAGCTGCTAGTGTGTGACATAATTCCTTAAAGGAAAATGCAGTCATCATGTGATGCTCCAGGTTGGGCAAAATAAGTTAAGTGTGGTTTCTCAGCCTCAGGACGCTGCGGGACATTGATGGCTGCAGGATCGTATAAAACAAATGTTGTCAGAGTTTGAAGGTCAGAAACATGTGGTATTTCTTTAAAGACTATGAAAACAGAATCAATGGTTCCTCTAAAACAGGGGTGGGCAACTCCAGTCTTCGAGGACCGGTATCTTGCAGATAATAGGAGTTTCCCTGCTGCAACACACCTGGCTTTGATTCAAACTAAATAGGAAGCCTTGCACAGAGCTTGATGTCAGGCTCTGTGCAAAGCGACTAATTACCCATTGATGTGAGTCAGGTGTGTTGCCACAGGGAAACTCCTAACATCTGCTGGATACCGGCCCTTGAGGACCTGAGTTCCCTGCACCTGCTCTAAAAAGTCAAATTCAGGCAGACATCCAATTCTGGTCCTTTAGGGCCACGGTCCTTCAAGTTTTTAGATGTTTCCTTCTTCTCCACCAGGCTGTCAAGAACTTGGCAACCTATTCAGAGGATCTGTTTAACTTTAATCAGGTGTGCTGGAGGCCCATTTATGCTCCCTTACGTACATAAATGGCGATGTCCGTTTCATGCGTCAAAGTCTTCATACTTGCATCTTCCGCATTCCCATGGTTCATAAGTCAGTTTGTCCACTAAGAGGCAGTGCTAGTTAATATCATAGTCCTAGTTAATTTCCCTGTTTTATGTCACCGTTACACCGCTTGGCATCAGTAATGTAGAAATGAGTGTATTTTCGGACACACTCACACAGCCTCTCCTCAGCACCAGCCATGTCTACAGATGCTCTTCTCTGTTTGTTTGGTGTCTTCTCTTTTTTTTTTTTTTGTTTTGTTTGGTGTCTTCTTTCTCTGATGCTTTTGGCTATTTGGCCCCAGTGGTTTTTGTGTTTTTGTTCCGGTTCCTGTTCTTCTTCTCTGGTTTGCTCCTTTTGCTGGCTGCATATCAGCTACACAGCTCTACACTGACCCAGCAGTTTCCAGTGGTATTGCTCTGTCTTCTGCATTGAGTGAGGGACGAACAAGCCCCTCAAACGCATCAAATTATGTGCGTAACCTACGCCGACTATGGACAAAACTGTCCATCCGTCTGCGTATCTGTCTTCTGTCATCTTCGAGCATAAATGGGCCTTAAAGGGGAACCTCAGTAACTTTTTTACCCCAATAAATGCTTTTCGGAATCCCCGTGGGGCTAAACAAAGTGTTTACGGAGCGATTCAATGTTTACCCCCCTCCCGCCGGGGCCTCTGGCCTGCAAGCAGCTCTATACAACTTTGCCTGCGCCAACCCGAGCAGAACTTGTGACAACAGAAACCGCTGTACGGTACTCAGGTCCCCTATCTACCGAGCTGCTTCCAGCTCTGATTTTAACCAGATTACCAGCACTAATTCAAAGAAAACATTTCTTTACCTTCACACCACCTAAACACGGCTCCTGGCTCTATAACCAACTCTTTGCTGGACCAGAGTGATTCACGTAGCTTGCGCTGCCTGGGCGCCGGGTGAAGCATCACTGCTTCAGGCTCAATAATCACTTGTCACGTCCGCAAAAAGTAAATAAAAGTTCGTATTCTTACCTGCTACTCGCCAACACCAGAGAAAAATATAATCCACGGCATATTTACCCGCAAATCGCGGGTAAAACATCCCGTTTCAGAAAATACAGGACTTTGCTTTGAGCAGAGGGAGATGCTGTGCTGCTACCAACGCAGCAAAGTAGCATCAACAAGCTAGTAAACGCTTAGAAATATATCCAGGGATCAAAATAGAGGAAAGACGGGTAGAGAAGCCGTCTGTGTGCTGTGGGGGTGTAGGGGGGGTTGAACTTTTAGACAGTGAAAGGACGCCACTAGGGGGAGCCCCGAGCTGAAGTTACTGAGTTTTGCTTTAAGACTTGCAGCACAGTGACCCTTGATGACTGACACTGGACATCCCTACATTACTTTCTTTTGGGGTTCCCTCCAGAAACAGTTTTAGGAAGGCAATGCCTCCTTGATTGAGTGATTAAGCCCCCTAAGATCATTAGCAAACTCGTGTGACAGTGTGGGGTCCCGTCACTATGCCTCTCATTGATCACATGCCCTGGCTACTTGGCCACAGTGAAATCCTTTTGGCTGACTGGTAAGCGCACATGACTCGCACCCAGGAGTCTGGGGATCAAATCCCACCCAGGCCCTACTTGCCTACCTTGCCACACTTGCATACTCTGTTGATATAGCCTACTTCGCAAAGTATGAGCACGCAATTCAGGGGCCGTTCACACGAGGACAATTGCAGGTAAAAACGGAAAAATATTTCATCAGAAGTGCATTTCATTCACACGGCAAGGTTGAAGACGTAAAAATCTGAAGACTTATTCCAAAGTGGAATTCCTGAGGACGCAAAGCTGTTGCGCCCTCGTCTGCACGGTCCAAAACGCAGAAATGATGGTGGACCCACAGACCTGCTGACGTCATGCTCACGTTGCATGCGCGTGACGTCACAGGAAAAACAACAATGTCGTTTGAAGAAGTAATTCTACCTCCTCATCTGTCCACACAAAGTTCCTTCTAGCCACCGCCATAGTTGTTTTGATTTTGAAGCAAACAGAGATGAACGATTGTACGCATGCGCGCGGACATGATGGAGTTCTGTCACAGCACCATCTAAAGGCCTGACGTGCATATCCAATCAAATTCCATACACACTTGCGTCCTCGTATGCACGCAGATTTCTTCATGACGGTGCCCGTGTGAAAGCGGATAAAAAAAGTTGAAGACGAGATGCCACTTTTGCGTCTTCTCGTCTGATCATCGCCGTGTGAACGTAGCGTAAAACACATTATTTGGCACTAGAGATTAGACTGCGTGTGTGGTTAGTTTTGTTTCATCTTGTTTAAGAATGGAATCTATTTTCTGAAGTAAAAACATGTTTAGGAAACTCTCATATTTCCCCCTACGTAGGAATTACTTTCAAATGATTAAAATAAATTTTACCGTGAGAACAAATATTGAGGTCCACAGTCTTTATCCAATATGTGGATAAATCCACATATTGGTCTATCAGCACTTGTTACTACACTGTGGTGGTACAAATGGTGTTTGCAGAAGTAAGTAAAGAAGAACAGGTACAGCAACCATTTCCGTCTTGTCAGATTCAGTTAAGGTTTGCATTTCTGTTAGTTAAAAGTAGGAGTGTTTGTTTCAAGATGGGGATTCATCAAACCACAAACAAATCGGCTACTAAACAGCAGCTTGCATGTGAGGAATAAATTTGTGTGGATTGTGGTTTGAGACCATCATATTTTCCCCCCTGCCGATGCAAAACCAATCAAACTGAGCTGACGGGAAATCCAGCCGTTCAGAGATGTTTTTATCCTCAGATGGTAATGAAGCTCCACTGTGGGAAAGAGACCTGAAATGCAAGTGCTTGGGTTTGGAAGCTCTTGATGTTTTTGCACAACTAATATGAACACACAGACAAACAAAACCACCAAATAACAGATGGTTTGGGTTTAGAATCAGAAGCAAGCCAAGCACTATTCCTCAAGAATAACTATCATTAAAAACAGTACTTAATAAAAAGCATGAGTTTCCTGTCAGCATGATCGGTCCTGGATTTAGAGGTGAGATTAAATAAAAGATAAGCAGTCTGTTTAAACTGTCAAGCTAAATTTAAAGCGGTCTGGAAATCCAGCTGTGTTGCTGTTTGTCTGGCCTACGTTTGCTGTGATGTTTATGATCAAGAATCTGTTGGAAAGTCAGCAGCACCTCTATTTAATTTAAGATGATGAGTTTTGGTCTGGACTGGGTTCTGATGAGCTTGTTTGGGGTCTGTTTGTCCTGACTGCAAGGAGCACCGCACGCTTGTGGTGGGCTCGGCTTCCCTGTGGGAAGACTTTTATGTCTTGTCTTCTGGTTCCAGGGTAATGGCACTAAGCATTTAGATCAGGATCTGTAATTGGCTTCATGCACGAGACTGCTCTGATTTTACTGCTTTCTAAGCGGCATAACTAAAATTTTCACAAAGCAAACACGCAAGTCAGCTCCCAGATGCCACGGGCTGGCTTTGTTTCTGAACTATAGATATTAAAAAGCTAAAAACAAACATTCAAATGTGTAGCTAAAGTCTACTAAACTAAATGATGGCATAAAATAAAAACTTGCGTTTGAATTTCACTCCATTCTCTAAATGCTGAAATATTAACTTTTGACTTGTATGTTCTGACACAGGATTACATCAATGCCATCCTTAAAGTTTTATACAGATGTAAAAATACATGTTTCTCTCTCATTGGAAAGACTCTTTTCATCTGTATTTGCACAAAGTTTCTGCACACACTGAAGTTTTCACAGCATATTTGTGTGCAGGTGGTCTGTGCAAAGTTCTAGAGTAATTTTTTTTCATAATTCCACAAATACAGAAATGTGTGTTGTGATTAATAAAAATGTGCAAAAATAAATAGAAATGTATGCATCAGACAAGTATAGTTAAATACTACAGGCTTGAAAGTAAATACAGTATTTAGATTGACCACCTTTATCCTCCAACACAGTTGGAACCCTCCCAGACAGACTTTCTTGTAATTTCTCATAGGCCCCGCTACATGATGTTTTTTAATTCGTAATTAATTATTTGGAATTAAATGATTCAGAATTAAATTATTCTCCTTCATGTTTACATGGAAATAATGATTCCGAATTAAGGTTTACATGGAAAACACGTTTATCTAATTCCGCTTTAGATCTGAGGTGGGGAGGGGTTCTGATTGGACAGGAGGCAGGCGTGAACAGTAGATGGATCATCTTAAAGTCATGATGCATCTCTCAGGCCATGGTCAGATATCCAAGCACGAAGGGCGCATTCACAAAGCATAGACCGCTAGTCTTGGTCCGATGAGGATTGGGAGTGCGGGTGGTCTTCCAGACCGAGATTGCGTTCACCTTGCACCATAGCCAAACGAGCCAACCCTTTTGAATAATGTTCCCAATCTCTCTAGAGGTGGCGCTGCATTTGGATTCACTGGAGGCGAGGACAAGACATACAACGAACAAGAAAGTTCACACAATTTCCATTTCCTCCACATGCACGCACGACGTACAGCATTAGTTTTGTGCATAATTACGAGGAGCTGGGATATGCTTTCATCAGACCAAATATCAATTAAAGTGCCCCTGGCATAACATTTGCTTTTTCTTTAAGTTTTTGATCATATATTTTAGTTTCCCCAGCCTGCCTTTGTCCCCAAAGGGGTTAAATTATAGATTCGCTTTTCCTTTTTCCCTGGGTGTGTCTGCCTACATGGTGAAGTTAGCATTCACAAATGGGCTGATTGGCAGAGCGACATATTTTACTCCTAGTGCAGCACATGACCCCATTGACTTCCAGCCAATTACCCCCCTCCCCTGAACTATACTCTCGAAGTCCTTCCCTCCGAGACCTAAGAAAACAAACCGACAGCATGACGTCTGTGGCGTCTGTGTAAGGCTGGTGAAGCCGTCACCACCGTACGTCCTGTATAGATCCACAAAGGCTCAATACGAACTTCTTCAAGCCTGACGTGCAGCCGTGTTCAACAGAACGCAGCAACTCTTTTTTTTTTTTACTCAAACATGAGTGTGTGGAGAGGCACGTGTCTGCAAGTTACTGCCGATTGTATGGGTAAATGTGTCTCCAGGTATCTCCGTATCACTCCGCCTCCTCTCCGCGAGAGCATGTTTTAGCAGATGAGGACCATAGAGACTCATTGACAACAGAAGCACATGGTGACAAGCGTGCCCTCTGGTCCGACAACAGAAGCACATGGTGACAAGCATGCCCTCTGGTCCCGCCCACCGAACCTTGTCATTGTACGCCAGTGCTAACAGTAGTGCTAATTAGTAACGCCTGCTATTCTATGACAAGGCTGAGTTACGGCGAACGATCTTTTCATACAGTATTGAGGTACTTAGAGTCTGACTAAAAAGGGACCAAAAGTTGCCAGGAATTTCATGCCACTGGCATTTTAAAGCTTTTACTTCCTTGTCACTCCACGTCTGACCACGAGCCATTCTTAAAAGTACTGCAGTCCAACACGTCTGGTTGTTGTAGTAGCATTTACCCACACAGCCCAACGTTTCACCCACAATGCCATGCTAAACCAAATGCAGGAAGCACCAGTTTGTAGTCCACTTCCTGTATTTGGTCCACTTGAATTGGACCGAGACCTGTGTTTGTAGGTGGACTGAGCTCGCTTGTTTGTTCCAGATCAGAGTCCGTTTTCACATTCACAACTCCCCCAAATGAAGCGGACTTTCTGAGCAAACAGACTGATTGACTAATCTTTTTGACTTTTTTTCGAAGACAAATTGTTTTAGCTATCCTTACCTTGACAGTTTCGGCTGTCACTTCAGCCTTCATCAGAAGTTGTCGGACTCTGATTAGAATCACAAAAGGTTTGTGAATGCGCCCTAAGTGACAAAATGCAAGTCTGTCTTTCTTGAATCAGTCTGGATTAAATAAATCTGAGCTAATTAGGCTTTAGTTTGAACCTGACTTTTTCACATATTTCTTTTGTGATCGACTATCATGGAATACTTCCCAGAAATGCTTCTAAAAAATATGACCAGTTTGCTGCTACATCCATAGATGCAGGTTATGATCTACGTATTTAAAAAGAAACTGTATAAATTCTAGAGAAACTGAACCAGAACAAGGCTGCAGGTCCAGATGGTCTCAGTCCCAGAGTTCTGAAGACCTGCTCTGAACAAATATGTCAGATTCTGCAGCACCTTTTCAGCACCAGCCTGAGCCCGAAAAGAGTTCCTGCGCTGTGGAAAACACTGCCTTGTTCCAGTGCCTAGATGACAACCATCTGAACCAAGTAACTACAGACCAGTTACCCTGACACCTCACATCCTGGAAAGTCCTGGAAAGACTCTTACAGGCTGAACTCAACAATCAAGAAACACCCTTTAGGACCCATTACAGTTTGGATATTGTAAGGGGCTTAGGGTTCAAGACACCATAATCTAACTGTTTCAAAGAGCCAATATTGAAATTTTTCTGCTTGGATGAATAAAATATTTCTCATTTTCATTTCACTTCTAAGAAAATTAGTCTTGAGTGAATCATAACTGATCTCCTGTATTTAACTACTGCAAAGTAAAAGAATCAAACTACTGTTTTAAAAATGCTCTTTCCAGGAGTTCATGCTAATCTTGGCTTCAGTTACAGTATCAGCAGGAAGCAATGTACCGTACATTTATGCTCTAACCACTCAATGTTTCTGCTCTTTTCTTTTGTTCTGTGCTCCATCACCCCGTGATGCGAGCTGAACCTTTCCCTCCCTCAGGTTATTGGGTCAGAACAATCATCGTGTCTAAGTGTACTCTTCGTGTGGTTGTATACCCCCCAGACAGACTTGATGGGTGGTCTGATTACAGGTGACCTATATTCCTGTGCTGTGAATCAGAATGCTGATGTTCTTTACTGTCACTCGTCTTTTGTTCTTGTTCTTTCTGTAATAATGGAAGAGATGCTACTAGACTCATTTACTTAGCACTACAAAAGTAATACAGTGTAACCTCCTTTTTTAAAAGGATACTTGAAAGAAGCTGAAAGGATTTTTCAAACTCAAGCCAAACAAGAATATAAATAATGCACAAAAGTGTACTTTTTTTGTTGTTGTTGTCTTCTTTTTAAAGATCTGTCTTGATTTTTTAATCTGAAACAATTAACCTCCAAATCATTTAGTTCAGAGATGATCAACTCCAGGGGCCTCATGTACAAAGTGTTGTGTGGATTTCCTCTTGAAACCCGGCATAAGATCAAATCCTGAAAATGTCATATGCACAAAAGCTTTCAGATGTATGAATCTGTACGTAAACATGGATCCAGGTACTTTTACACTGTACATCCCAATGTGAAATTGAGCACACATGTTAGAGTACCTGACGCCTCCCTGTCCACACCCCCAACCTAAATATGCAAATTACATTTAAATGAGATCTGCACCAGCACGATCAGACAGACAAAATATGAGCATGACAGTGAATACAAATTTTAAAGAATCACTGAGAACAAACTTGAGGCAGCTTGTTTAAGTAGAAATATAGCATTACACCCCAATGGAAAAGTGTGTGTATTTCGGCACACACAAGCTGAAATATGAAGTGGTCCAACATCAAGTTGGATGTGAATCAGAGAACGGCTGCTTGTGACTGCTTTTCTTTTTTCAGGGGTGGTGGGAGTTCACAGGGGCTACTCTGTTTTTTCTCAAGGTAAATAAATAATAAATAATAATAAATAAATAAATAAATAATAAATACACATTTGTGAAACATGTATTTATTCAGTAGCCTCCTCACAGCCCGATGTCACTGGAAATATTGTATTTATTAGCCAACACAATCTTTTACCGTAACAGGACGAGTAGGCGCAGCCTTGGGAATTCCTCCTGCATTACCTGCGTCACAGCCTCGGGTATTTCCTCATACCGGCCGAGTCCTCACCCCTGCTGTGTTGGCATACGTGATTGCCCAGATCATCTTATAGGTGTCCTCACCAATTAAGTGTATTAATAAATAAATTGGCATATAGTGAATTTATTTGCTGGAGCGCATTGAGGTACAGCTGGGTGTGTTGCGCCCAAGCGGCAACCTCCAGTGGTCAACTGAGTCTACCTGGAAATGAAATGAAAAATACTTTATTCATCCCAGAAGGGAAATTCAGCATTGTAAAAGCTCACCCCCTTTTTTTTTTCTTTTTTTTAAAACAATATAACATTATATGAAATTACAATACAAGAAAAATCAGTCAGTCAGTCTTGTTTTGCTGGCAGGAATGAATTTCTGTATCTCTCCGTCCTATAGCGAACCTGACGCAGCGTCCCACTGAACACACTCTGTTGATTCTTCACTGTGTTGTGGAGAGGATGGGAAGAGTCCTCCATCATCTTCATCAGCTTGTGCAGCATTCTTTTTTAACGATCAGCTCCAGCGGCTCCAGAGTTATCCCCAGTACAGAACCAGCTTTCTTGATCAGCTTGTTTAGTTTCTGCAAGTCTCTGATTCTGATGCTGCTGCCCCAGCAGATGGCTGCAAAGCTAATTGCACTTTCCACAACAGACTTGAAGAAGATCTGCAACATCTTGGTGCAGACGTTGAATGATCTCAGCTTCCTTAAGAAGTAGTCTGCTCTGACCTTTCTTGTAGATGTAGTCAGTGTTGTATTTCCAGTCGAATCTGTTGTCCAGCTGAACTTCAAGGTATTTGTAGTTCTCCACCACCTCCACCTCCTCTTCCAGGATGTAGACAGGACTATGCTGCTTATTCTTGCTCCTGGTGAAGTCAACAATCATCTCTTTAGTCTTGGTGGTATTTAAGATGAGCTGATTGTTACTGCACCATTTCACAAACTGGTTGACCAGCAGAGCCGGTTTGGACCTTCAAGGGGCCCTAGGCAAAATTCTGGTAAGGGGCCCTCCTAACGGAACAGCAAAAACTTTCAATAGTTGCACATGACACCCAGTGCTTTAAACATAAAAATATATATATTGCACACCTGTGGATGTGCCTGCATTGGATGATAAAGCTGGTGCATCTGTGCCTGTCCTAAATGAACCTGCTCTGTCTGTGCTGCTGCTTGTCAGAGAAAACTTAAGCACAGCACCTGTTATATGGATACGGCTAATATTAATTCATCTCCATCAAATTGGCTGTGCTTGTTTTACTTTCATATACTTCAAATGTAGGCAATTATTTATATTATCATTTATCATACAAATTATCATATTAGCACCATTGTCAGAATATTTTATGAATTTCAATTCTTATATTCTTAGAAAATATCTGCATCTACAGTTGTCCTCAAAATATCCATACCCGCCAATTAAAGAACGAAAAAAAAAAAGGTTAAGTGAAATAAGTTGAAATTGACAAAAGTAATGATAAATAAAAATTCTATGAAAATTATGTTGATTTTTAATTTTGGTTTGACAGAAATATTAAAAACAATCACACAAGAAATAAAACAAGTAAACAAGCATGATGGGGCTCCAAAGCTAAAATGTTGAGCGACACTTTGAGACAATCACTGTCATCAGGTGTTTTCTGTAATGTTCAAAAAGACTTCTACACCTGCTGACAGGTATTTTGGTCCACTGTTCATGAGAAAAGTGCTCTGATGTGTCTGGAACAGTTTTGTTTGTTTGTTTGTTTGTTTTAAATGATATTTTCAACCATAATTCAAAATCAATATTTTCCTTCACTTAATGATAATTTTATGATTTTTTAAAAATTCATTATTAGTTTCTTTAGTTTGTTGATATTTGAATTAATATTTTGAATATAGCCTTTTCTTTAATTGGAGGGTATACATAATTTTGAGGACGACTGTATATTTGCCTGCTGGTTATCCAAGCTAACAAAATTTAATCTTAGTCAGTATTTATCCTTTACTTTTTTATTGTTTTGTAAGCACAGTTGTAACTTCAACTGTTAGCAGCCAGCAAGGTGCACAGGGAAACCGGAGACACCCCCCCCCCCCCGCTAATTTAGGTCAAACTTGTACGAGTCCCTCCCATTCTCCCACCGAGAGCAGACAGTTACCTGACTGCTGTTCCTGCGGTTCATTCTCATGTTCTTTCCTTCTCCTTTTCTCATATCCTTTAACTCCGCTTCATCTCTCACTTCTCTCCAGCCTGATGTGCTGGAAATGCAGGACACTTGCGCGACCGGGCAGTGACGTCGTCACGTTGTTTTTTTTTTTTTTTTAAATCCCTTCACGGGGCCTTTGAGTTTGCGGGGCCCGCAAAATTTTTTTTTTTATAACTCATCTATTTAGATGTTATCTATTTTGAAATTACACATAATTAAGGGCGTGTAAATTTCATTGACATGCGGCAGACCGGAAGCTCAGCCTGCCGACCGGTGGCTCCCAGTTAGCTCCGTGTTTGCTCTCAGTAAGGTCTCAGTTTGTAGCAGAGTAGCACAACGGCGGTTTTTAGTCAGATAATAGCAAGTCTAAGCGTCTCTTACCTTTACCCCACCACTTAGGGGGCTAATCTTCGTTAGCTCCTGTTAGTTTAGAGTTAGCTAGGTTAGCGTTTAGCCACAATCACGTCAGCTGTCAATCATTTGCCCCAAGGCTCGGAGCGGCCTTGCGTTTGCCCATTTTAGTATTTTCCGGAAGTGACGGCACACGTGACATGGCAAGATGACGATGGTGGGACGCCCAACTGGCTTCACTTTAAGCTCTTCACAAACCAACGGGTCTCGTAAGCAGAAGGTTTGTCCTTCTCTATTAACGGTCTATCGTTGCGCCCCAAGCCTGGTTTCAGCTCAGTGCACAGATATTGTCTTTGGGAACCTAAAGCAGCTGATCAGCCAGTTATCATTAAATCAGTAAATCAGAGTAAATCAGTAACCTCTGAATACATGCTCTCTGCATATCGCACCATTCTAATGTCGTCTTCCAGTTAAAGCAGCCGTGCTGGACAGGAGCCGAGTTTTTGCACCACTGTGCGCTTTTATATCCACTTGTAATTGCAGACGCAGGTGTTTATTGTTTATGAGGACGGTGTGTTTATGTGACTGATCACTAGGGTTGTCAAAAATATCGATACTCTGAAAAGTATCGATACTCAAACGCCGTATCTGGATACGATACTAATTTGCCATGGCATCAATACTGCAATGTGCGTGCACTCCAGCAGCCAGCCAGGTAAACAGCGGCTGACCGACAGGCAGGCAGAGAGCCTGATAGCACGTTTCTGCTGCTGGAAGTCCAGGCCCGCTAGTCTTGGTTGAAAATGAAAAAGGTAAAAGCCTTGTTTGGAAGTATTTCGCATGCAGCAAACGAAGAAGGAAAAACGAAAGACGTAGACAGTGCACTGTGCAAACAGTGCGTCAAAGCAGTCTCAACAAAGTCCAGCAGCACAGCAAACATGGCGAAACATCTTAAGAACTGACATCCTGGCCTTCATGATGAATTCTGACAGGTTAGTTACTTAAAGCTCCCGTTTATCATGTAACTTAAAACCCATTATTAGTGAAGGTTAGCGACACTGCTAGTCCGCATTTCCCAACCTGGACCTTATTTCTAGGAATATGTGTATTAACTCACCAGTAACATTTCTGTCACTCTAATTTCTTTGGATGATATTCACATTTCTCGCCGTCTGTGTATGATCGCTATATAATGCGGGTGAAGGAGGTAGCGGTAGTGGGTCTCTATATAACATTATCTGCAGCAGAACTCCTTCATTTACTTTTAAGACGAATGAACGAACGAGTGTT
Organism: Atherinomorus stipes; assembly: GCA_023101725.1. Taxonomy (NCBI): domain Eukaryota; kingdom Metazoa; phylum Chordata; class Actinopteri; order Atheriniformes; family Atherinidae; genus Atherinomorus; species Atherinomorus stipes. Next base: position 115,276 of record JALJCO010001073.1, read on the forward strand.
GTCCTGTTCACAACTGGTTGCTGTCTACTTGTTTAGTTTAATACTTCAAAATATTGTTATAATTATTTTTTGTGTTTTTACCTCAAACCAAAAATGGTGTAATTGTTATTATTATTATTGTTGTTATCATAGTTTACACAAAGTCAAAACCAGTTTCTCTTTTTTTTTCACTACGAAAACTGTTGTATATTTTTACTATTTTTAGATTTTTTTAGATTTACATATTTAAAAAAATAAAGCCTCAGACAACCTTAAAATATTGTCAAATTGCATTATATTTGGGTATATTTTTTGCATTTATTTGCACATTTATTCAACTAGCAAAAGATAAGCGATGTTCAATTGCATACAAATATTTCTTATGCTTTTAAGTAGGCTGTTTGCCTCCTTTTTTATCCCCTGTAGTATAGAAAATGGTATTGAGTATCGAACATTTTGTTAGATATCGATATCGAGTTTGAAATTTTAGTATCGTGACAACCTACTGACCACATCACACAGTCTGGGGACTGGTTGTTTTTTAAAAAAAATTTTATAACAGTTTCCAGCGTCACCTCTAAGTGTTGCCAAAGGCTCCACTGCGGTAGAATTGTTCATTTGCCAGACATGAAATTGACGAGAAGCACGGCACATTTCCACGATCATTTAATTCTTGATACATCTCACCTTTACCTTGACAGTGATCGTACGCCACGTTTTTGTGCGTACGAACCCTTTGTACATGAGGCCCCAGGGCTCTTTGGGCAGTGTCCTGCATATTTTAGAAGTTTCCTTGCTGCAACACACCCAATTCAGTCTTAGACTTGTGCAGAGCTTGATATCAACTCCAATAACCTGCAAAACATTGGGCCACAATGACCAGGATTGAAGATCCTGTTTTAGATGTTTCCCTGCTTTAATGCACCTTATTCAAGTTCATGGGTCATTAAGAAGCTTGTGCAGAACTCTACAACAAGCTGTTGGAGAACTATTTCATTTAAATCAGACGTGCATCTTCCTCAGGGTCTATCGTATTTTGTATCATAGTAAACATTTTTAATGATATAGATGGAAAATGTATTGAAAGGAGAAGCTTGAGCAAACTGAATGAAAAATGTTTTCAAAAAATGTCATGATGTCATTAATCAAAAATAAAAATGCACAATGTGCAAAGTGTGCTGTGCCTGAAGCTACATTCTTAGAAAATCCCACTCCATCAAACAACAAGCCAGCATGTGATGAGGAAGATAAATATGTATTTGCGGTAAAACATTAAATCTCTGAGACATGAATTTCATATCTTCTCTCCGGCAACACACTTCCTTCCTGATATATAAAATCACTCTCAAGACAGACAGAACAACGTGACTTCCCTGCAGGGCTTTTTTGTGGATATAAGCTCTTCATTCTGACCCTTGCAACATTTAACCAAATAATTCAATAGCGTCTAATATCTGGTTCTCAATGGGGAGCGGGCAGAGGAGCTGAAAGAAGCCAGAGTTCAAAGATAAGTATGCAGAAGGTTTTATTGGAAGGATCTTTTTTTTTCCTTCCCTGAGAGGAAGAAGAATTTCATCATCTGATATTCAGATTTTTTTTTCCATCTGAATAAAATGTTTTGTAGGCAGGATGCCACAATCTTTTTATGAGCACAAGCTTTGTTTATTGACACAATCTGCAACTGAAATATTCCATTTATAAAGTTTTATTCCCTTGTCTTAATGCATCGATTAAAGTACTGGTAAGCAGCAAGCAATGTTGGTCAGCAATGCCCAGCCTTAAAATGGAAGCCCGAAACAAGAATGCCAGAAGAAAAAATACGGTCAACTTACGATTTTAAGTTTCATGTTATTATTATCAGGTTTTATTCCTGGTTTACTACAGTTTATTGTCCTTGTTCAGCGACGAGCTGCATGTGCATTTAGTAGCTGCTGTAGTTCTTGTTGTAAGAGCGTTGTGTGTATTTTGTTTGGTTTCCTGTTCTTGGTTTATAGTCTGAGTTTGGTTTTCCGTCTGTCATTGCTTCTGGATGTCCTCCGCTACCTTTGTCTGGTTTCTAGATTACCATGTCATCACCTGTTCCCTGATGCTTATCACTCACCTGCATCCACTCAACTAATCACACATCCCTACAAACATCCCCCATGGTTTTCATTGTTCTTTGCCAGATGCTTGTCAATGCTTGCAACATGTCAGTCTGACCCACCATCACATGGTGTCTAGACTGTTAAAAGTTTATCTCTTGGATTTCTCTGTTTCAGTATTGTCTCTTGTTTTGTTGAAATCAAGTCAGACTAACTGTAGAATCTCCCAGGTTGTCATGCACTTATCTGTGGCCCACTTTCACAGGTCGCTACACCCATAATCTTTCACACCCAATTAAATAGCATGTTTTGTAATTATGTAACAGATGTGGAAATCTCAAAGCCCTGCAGTTTAAAGCAATGACTTAAAGGTTGAATATGGAACATTTTTATTAAAAGCTATATTTAAAAAAAAAAAAAAAACCTCCACAGGTCGTTTGGGGCTGTACAGAATGAAAGTACAACATTTCCCAGAAAAATTATATTTAGCCTAAAAATAGTTATAAAATAATTTTTTACGGGTTCGATAATAATGGCATTTTATTTACGTCTATAAGCCAATACACGCCGCCATTGCAGGTTGCCAAATACGATCTCTGTGTGGAAACAATATTTTAGTCATAGTCAGGCTTGTGCAGGGAAAACCGTGGAGATGACGAGTGAAGCAGCTGCTTCAGAGCCCTGGAGATATTGTTAGCTGTTTCTGAGGAGGAGTGAGGAGAAGACCAAAACCTGGAGTAAATTTAGGTGAAGACTTCACTAAATGGACCCACATAAACGTTTTCCACGGAGTCAAAACACGGAAATGGCAACTTTCCTCCTGGATCGGTAAGCTAGCTTGTTTGCTAACATGGCTAACGTTAGCTGTCAGTTATAAACTCCTCTGTGTTACTTGTTGGACATGCTGCAGACTGTTGGTCACTTGCGCATCGGCAGTGAGCCTGGCATCCCAGCGGCTGGAGTTGTTTTTCTGCTGTTGCAACTACAACCTAGACACACTTGATGTCGCTGTTCTGTCCGTATTCCATATTCAACCTTTAAGAAAAGATTTATTTTGGCAACTTGATGAATACCCATGTTTTTAGGTTTTTCAGAATGAGCAACTAAAATGTGAACAATGCATCTGTGAGGCATTAAGAGAAATAAATGTTTCTCTTGAACTTTTAAGTGTGTAAATATGTTTTTATCAGGTTTATAGACTATACCAACTTCATTAAAGGAGCCCTATCATGAAAAATGGACTTTTAAGAGATTTTCAGCATGTTACTGTGTTATTTCCTCATAAAAAATTTCATTTAAGTCGTTTTTTTCTTTATTTGTGCATATTTGAGTAATTTATATAAATATTCAGGCCAAGCTGTAGCTTCGTCAACATAACAGACTTACACCGGTAGGCCTATACGCAACGAGGTGGCCCCCATCACGAAGCGACAAACACACATGCGCAGCATCGTAGCAAGACGCCTTCTTTGTTGAACAGAAACTCAAAGAGACCTAACCCATACACACTCTCTGAGGAAGAAACTAACAGCCTGCAGGAAGATTTCTTCAGAGACAAACCAGCTAACAAACCTTTGATCCAGAGTTCAGGAGAATTTTTTTTTTTTTTTAAGTTCTAGAGGACGGCAAGTTGGGAAAAATGTGGTTGTGTTCGGTGTGGGAGTTTATTTGTTGTAATGGACGAATCGACTTGCCAGAAGTGGTTGGATTATAACTTCAGGAGCAGAAAAAAAAAACTCAACTTTGTGTGTGAACTTCACTCCTGACAACTTCATGAATCTCGGCCAGTAAAGTGTTTTTTTTTTATCGGGGATTACTTCTGAAACCTGACGCAGTTCCTACTATAAAAACGCGCATGGACAGACAACAGCACCCGTGAGTGAAACACATCTCTCAGGTCGATGCTAACTGTTAGGCCATGATTTGTTCGCTAATTTACTTACTTGTCAGGGGTCTCTGTGGTACTTCTGTGGTACTGCGTGTACTTTAAACTCCATATCAGACTCTGGGTCATGCGCATACAGCTCCATAACAGGCTGCTCCATTTTATCCCGTCGATCGGAGTCCGATTATCCATCAATGTTTACAAATAACATCCATGTGAGCTGCCTGTGCTGGTGCTGTAAAAAAAAACTGTGACCCTTCAGAATCAGTGTCTCTTCCGGGGCAACGGCATGAAATAGGCGTGAAACAGGGGCGTCTCCAGCCTTTGAGGACAACCTGGGCTTAGTCCAGAGTTGCACCAGGTGTAAATTTGGAAAATTGGATGAGCTTTTCTCTAGTCTTCGCTACAAAAATGTGTTTTAGAAGGCAATAATAGACATAGTGTATAAATTGACATTTTAATAAAAAAAAAAAAATTAACCACAAAATCAACAATGAAATGTTGACCATTATGTTGCTAAAACACATGCGCTGCACTCACGCATACAATAACAGTTCATACAGTAGGCTTATTCACCTTTTGTCTTCTCTTTGACTCATCACTGACCCTCCTCATCATCACGTTCTCTTCTCACCTGCTCTTCTTATCTCATTATTTGCTCTTCTTTTTCTTCCTAATTTGTTCTCTTCTCTCCTATTTGTTCTCTTCTCCTCATGACTTGTTCTCTTTTTCTCCTACTCATTTGTTTTCTTCTCCTTGTTTGTTCTCATTTTCTCCTCATTTATTCATTTAGGCCTATACGTTTCACAAATCAGAAACAGTGCTTTAATTAAGCACTGTTAGATGGATCTTTAATTAACCTACAGTCCCTAAAGAACATCTGAGTCCAGGTTTGAAAAGTCTACGTGTTGTAGTTTTTACACAGGACCTCGTTAAATGTTGTCAGTTGAAAATTGAGTGGAATTCCTCTTTAAGCCAAAATCGAAACAGAAGCTGGGAAAGGAGTTGCTGCTAACTTCAGCCTTGTTTTTTTTGTTGGGGAGTTTCATGTTGACTTTTTCATATTGTTTTTAAGGAGGAAAAAAAGTCACCACTGTGATGTCTTACCTTTTACTTTCCTGCTGAAAAGCTGAGGTGTTGTAACTGCTGCTTTCTCTCATATTTTCTGTCCATCTCCGCTCTCATCATCATGCTGATACTTTAATTTGACTGCTGCTCTCCTCTGCACATGCGCACACGGAGCTGACAAATTTACTTTAGCTTCATCTGACATCAAGGACGGAGGCTAATCGGACCTCGAACTTCCCCCCCCCACACACACACACACTCGCTCACACACCACACCAACAGGAAATAGGCTGGACCTTCATGCATTTATGGTGCGTTCAAGTGCTGGTAGAAAGTTGGGTCATTTGGATTTTTATCTGATTTTTTTTTATCAAGAAAAGGTGGTTAAACAGTAAATTCAGACCCAGGGCTAGACACAAAACGTCTGGGGCGGGGGCCCGGGGAAAAAAGGGGGGGTTTTTGCGGGGGGGAAAAAAAAAGTTGCAGGGAGACACAAAGCATCTGGGGGTGAAGCCCGGGAAAAATAAGTGGGGAAAAAATGAAAAAGGGGAATACACGCCTCGTGTCCGAACTTGGTGTAAAAAGGAAAGGCCCACCTCCGCGAATAAATTCCCCGCTTTCTCAGAAAAGAAAAAAACACAACCCCACTAAAATTTCGATAAAAAAGAAATAGAAAGGGAAAAGATTTTCAGAGGAAGGGGGCACTTTATAATAAAAAAGAGAGTGTTGGGGGGGAGAACAACGGCGGTAGAATAATCAGCTGATGCGATTACGAGGTAATACTTTAAAAAAATACACATAAAAAAGGGTATTCCCCCCGAAAAGGGGGGGGAGAGAAAAAAAGAGATCATATTGTCAAATAAAAGAAAGCATAACAGCAATAAAACAGGAACAAGACTACAAAACTCTGTAAAGTAGATAAAACAATCAAAGAGAAGGAGGAAGGGAGAAAGGTAAAGGGAAAAAAAAAATAAAAAAACGGGGGGGGAGAGTGGCAGGGTAAATATAAGGATAGAGTATAAGGGAAAATGGGGAAAAAACAGAAGAGCTAAGGCTTTTTGGAGTCCCAGGGGGGAAAGGGGAGGAAAGATAATTTTATAAGTAAAGAAGAAAGGAAGAGAGGGTGGGGGTGGGAAGGGAATAAAATTTTAATTTAGTGGAGGGATGGAATTTACTTATCATCATATTAAATTAAAAAAAAGAAATATTTAATAAAAAAGGAGGATAAGGGGGAGAAGAAAAAATGGGAATGGAAAAATTGGTCGAGAGCTCTGCGGTTCAGTACAGTCAGCCATCCTACTTCCATGTTGGAAATTAGACACATAGAAAAACTATATTTAACACCAAATTAGTTTCTATAGTAGCGATGGGAACATATTTAGTTTATAAATGCCTGTATTTGACTTTTGGAACGTTTGAAAAGCATGATACAGCTCCTTTAAAGCACTTTGTTTCAGCTTTGGTTGGATTTTAAAGTCCTGCACACAACTGAATACTAAAAGTTGAGAAACTTAAAATGAACAACATAAAACAGATAAAAACAGATGCATTTATGTACATGACATAAGAACTAAAATCAAACAACATGTCATAGGCAACAATAGTAGGCAATAACAATTAAACAACAAACACAAAGACCGTTATTCATTGCGTCACATTTGTGAAAAATGTATGACATTTGTGGGATTATAACATGTAAAGTTGCTTTTATTACGTTTGCGGTTTATTACATTGGCGGGCATCACAGGGCCCACATTTATACAGGTACTTTATATATAGGGCCCTTTTAGCCAGCCTGCATGGGCTCCCCATGCAGGCTTAAAAGCCCTTTGAAAAATTCTCCCTAACAATCCAACAATGGTTTGATTAAAAAACTCTTCAGGGCAAGTAAATCTCAAAGTCATCAGCAAATCAATGGAATGCAACATGCTTCAATTTCATGAACCTTTGAATAACAATATTTTTTATAACTTTGTAATTCCCTAAAACATACTGTAAACATAAAACATCTGCTGCAGACAAGCCATTATATTGTTTCTGCACTGACTTGTATCCTTGTGTGTTTGTCAGCTATGTTTTTCTTTTTTCCACATTAAATATTGCCATGTGATGGTTGACAGCCTAAACCAGTCCTGCACGTACATGACATGCGGTCTTAACCCTCCTGGACATGTCTGTTAGACATCTGTGTGGTCCCGAAAAAGTAAAGCATAACCTCAGATATGCAGCACATTTTGTTTAGACATTAACTTTTAATGAATGAAATGAATCATGCAGAGAAGTCTTTCACAAATTCCGTGGACTGTTGAGAATCGGTCTTCACGTATTCTTCATACCAAAAGATGCTGCAGAAAAGTTTTAATGCCTCAAATCTATGTCTTTTCAAAATGGTTTGCTGCAGATTCAACACTTGTCTCAGCGTTGCATTAATTAAGCCAACATGTTCTTTCTCATCAGTTGTCAGACCCGGTAAAACTTTACACCCAACTGATGATGGCAAAGTGAAACTGCCTACTCACTTATTCATGTAGTTAGATTGTCATGTGCTGTCCTGCCCCACCAACTGTAAAGGATATCAGGTGACTGAGGATCTTGACTAACAGCGCCCTAAATGACAGCACCGCTACAGATGGGAGCCTCTATCTAAAACTGGTGTTAGGGATGTTTACAGCACGGTGAAGTGTTTGTAACACTTATGCTGGAATAACACAGGAGAGCTACAAACAGTGCAAGTTAAGTCTATATATTTGCGTTCAACCCACAGTTTAAACTAAAGCAGCTTATTTAAAGAGACACACTACTGAACTTCAGCACCCAATCAACCCCTAATGTGCACTCAGTCAGGCAAGTGGTGGGGAGCCCTGGTCCTCGAGGGCTGCTGTCCCTTCAGGTTTTCTGTAGCTGTGTTCGAAATCATCCACTCATCCACTTGCTCCCGATTCCCTACATAGTGTATATTATGTAATCCACTATATCATGTACACTATGTAGGGAACAACGGGAGGAGATTTTGGATACTACATGGGGTGACGTCAGCAGATGCGCCAGGTATTGCTGCGACATGCAGAAGCGGTAGCTAACAGTTATGAACAATACACAGCTTTCCTGCTATGAAAAAACACCATTATTGTTAAAAGCTACACAACGAAAGAGCGGTCGGACTCCTCTCCCAGTTACCGCAGCTGCTGCACCATTTTCCTTCTTCTGCAATCACAAAACACAGCCGCATTGCAATGTGGTATACCGGAGAAAAATGTAGGGTACATCGCTTGTATACTTACATTTGCGGTGCATTGTGGGTATTTTGTAGTTGACGATGTAGTGGATGAAAAGTAGCAAACAGAATTCGAACACTACAAAATGGCGTGCTTACCATATAGTTCACTACATCCGTGATAGGAAGCGATTTCAAACACAGCTCATCTGTCCCACTCCAGCACACCTGATTTAAATCAAATGGATCTAACAGCCTATCAAGTTCTGCACAGTGACTCACTGATTTGAATCAGGTGGAAGACCTGGAGGAGGACCAAGGTTCCCCACCGCCAGCCACGTGCAGAGGGGGTGCCGAGGGGGCTGAGCACGTGCCCCTTTACCCCTTGGTGCCCAAAGTGCCCTTTTGTCTCCTTCTTTTTTTAAAAAATTATATATATATTTTTATTTTATTTTATTTATTGTTATTTATTCTTGTTGAGTTAAAGTTTGTTGGTGATGCCAAAAACAATAAATAAAAGGAAATAATAATTTAGATAACGTTACGGTTGGTCACATCCAAACGTCACTGCCCTGACGTGCCTACCTAGACGCGCCCAGACAAGCCCTGCAGCTCCAGACGGTAGTGTAGGAACCGCGAGGGAGGGAGCTATGAGCTGATGCTTCGGTGAGTAGGTTTAGCAAAGTGCAGCTCTGTGTATTCCTGCAAGATAACTGACAAAGTGAAGTGAGCATTCTTTTTGTGCGTCCTCTCTCTCTGGACACAAGATATAGCTGCTAGTTAAACACACGCAGCGTGCTGAGCAGAAAAGTTTGTCAGGAGGCTCCTTTTTAGAAAAAGGGAAAAGCCTATCCAAGATCCCAGAGCTAAAAGTGCCAAAGTCATTCTTGTTTGTCCCAAGTTGTCTCCATGCATGTATCAGCAGGCTACCAATGCTAGAGTAAAAGTTACTGTGTCACATTTTGTGACAATAAAGAGATTTGTATCATTTTACTGTCAAGTGAGTTTGAGTGAGGATTTTTCTGTTTAGAGGCAAAGAGGTCTTTATTAAGTAATTAAAGTAAAAATAAGCAGTACATGCATATATTCACATAGTTCTGGACTATTACAGTATAACTACAATAATATGAAGAATTTGAATTAAGATGTTTTCAACTTCTTACTTAAAGAACTTTAATTTAATTTTTATATTTTTTAAAAGGGAAAATCTATGGAGAGGAATGGACTTTAAAAAACCCAATAAACAAAAAAAAATCATCATAATAAACAAGGGCCCGGGGGGGAGGGGGGGAGGGGGGGGGTTTATAATTTTAAATTTAAACATAACATTTACATGCATATTAAATATAATTGTCCCTTACTGCCATTTGCAAAGTGGATAATAAAACTATCAAACTAAAAAAAGTACAAATCACTTACATTAAAATATGTGATTTATATATTTGTGTGAGTAAACTCAGAATACCAAGACAAGCCTTATATTTATAAAGCTCCTCTTGGCAAAGTAAATCTGTTCAACACAATAAAGCAGCCAGATCATCATTCTGCTGCTGCCATGCTGGATAGGACAAGTAAAATAAATAAATTGATGAATAAATGATAAATAAATAATGATAGTAATTATAAAGGTGCCAAAATTTTTCAATTTTTTTCCTCTGATTTTATTAAAACTGGAAAGCAAGGACTACAGGAGGAGAAACCAGGTTAACAGTCCAGTGCTTAATGGTGATCTAATTAAATTAATATATTATCTTTCTATGTCTTAAATTACACAGCTTGGATTGTGGTTTTTTGGATATAGGCTGTACCTCCACCCTCCTTTATACCTGCCCCCCATTAAGTTCCCCTTTTAGTTACAGATGATCAACTTGTTCTGCTTAGTTTAAACAGTCTTGACTGCAGCCTCACTCAGCAGGAGTCTCCTACAAACAATCATGTCAGATCACTGTTATTTATTTCAATGTCACCTAAACACTTGTATAAGTGGCCACGATCTCCCCCATGTTTTTTTAGGGTCTGCTCAGCTGCTCAGTGGAACCACCACAAGCTTCCTCACAAACCACCTCCATAATGTCTCCATCAGGTAAAACATGGACTACTTCTGCTTTGCACTGCCTCTTAACAAAAATGGGGGGTTTGGACAAAGATGTGGATGTTGTTGTTCCATGTTACATTCTTTATGAATATGAGTTGCTGCAATTCAACCAGTCACGTGACAGTATAAGGTCAGATTCTGTTTGCTGTTTCAAATTTGTGCTCACGTGCCCCTTTGTAACACTGAGCACCTGCCCCTCCAGAGGTCTCTGCACGGGCCTGGCCACCGCTGATGTAGGCAGGGGTGGAAAATTCAGGTGACATAAAGAAAAAATCCTGCCATGTTTTTTGTTCAGCATGTATATTTAGAAACAGGTGTTTTCACTAATGAGTTCATCTACCTGCAGAGGAGCTGTGCTAATTAAATTCAGCTGCTTTAGTGATTGGTTGGCCTGTAGGCCTTCTGTGAGCTCTCTCTCCAAGGTGTAACAGAAAGTCTTTTCTTGATTTCTTTTGCTCTGTCCTTTCTCTCTTTCTTTTCTTCTCTCTTCTTCCGATTATGCCTTGTGTTTCGTTGCTCAAACGAGTCCAGAGTACTGACACAAGGCATGTCTTAAAGCTCAGAGTACTGAGCTTTAAGACATTAATCTAATTTGCTAAGAACTGAATCAGGTTAGCTGCAGGTAAAAAAAACAAAAAACAATACAAAACAAAGTAAAACAAGAAAAAAAGGAAAATGAATGAAGACTGATAGATGGAAATGCTGGTTTGACTGAATTCAGTGTGAAAAATTTGTGGATGGTGTCACATTCACTTTGTACAATGAGGCATTTTGGATTTTTTTAAAGGAAGAAAATGTGTAAGTCTATGTGTAGTTTGATCCACCTGAGACTTTGCTAGTTTCATTTATTTCTTGAAGTATCAAATAACTGACTGCTGTTGAAGCCTCGGGCTTTTGAACACCTTTCTGTGGCTGCTGGAGGTTTCATATTGCAACGAAACTCTTCAGACAGTCAGCTGTTTACATAAGTTTGTGTACTCGAGTCGTCCACTATTAAGTCTGAGACGTAAATGCCCCGTGGTATGTGCGCGCACTCTTTCCCACATGTATTAGTAGCCTGCTGCCATTCTTTGAAGCTTTGTTTCACGGCTTCGGGCAATATAGAGAGAATGGAAAGTGACACCAAATATACAGTTGAGGAAATTATGTCTTTGAGGCATAATAGTACAGTAACGCTTAAGAAAATCCAAACAATGACTGATTTATATGGGATGTGTTTTTGGTCATTATGAAATGGACAAATTCTTATTCTTATAGCAGGGCATTTCCGATGTTTAAATCTCCATATCCATGTATGGTAAATAAAGTCTTGTCTTGGAATACAAGTGAATAGATTTAATTCAGCGCCATTTTCATTAAATTGCATGAGCAAGGTCTCTGCATACAGAAAAGTTAGTTGTGACTATTGATGGTAATGTCCATTCCAGAGTCATCTCAGGATGTATAAAAGCCAGTTTACTGGCTGCTGCCCAAGCATATAGACCCATTAATCTGATTCAGGTATGTTTCAGCAGGCAACATCCAAAACCTGCAGGACATCCCTGCAAGGGGTGATAAACTCCACCTGCCAGAGGATGAGCAGACTGAAGCCAAGCATCACCAAAATGGTACTTTGCAAAGCAGCACAAGCATTTTTCCCAAATTTTCTTTGAATGCAACTTTATAAATGCACAACTACAATCACCACTGCAGTAGTCCCCCTCTCTCCTACTTTTCCTATTCAAAATGGCTGAGATTAACACTTCTCTGATTTAAATACTGACAGATGAAAACAGTAACAGAGCTGTCAAGATTCTTTAGTAAAACACTGAGCCAAAGATAAGATAAGGAGCCACATGACAGTAATAAAGCCTTGTCAACGCTTCTCCTCAAAGGCATCACACACAGACGGCAGATGGAGCTCTTTTTGAACGAATCAGTGTTTTGTTGCAGTGAGTTGATTTTATGGCAGTAGTGTGAAAGTGACTGTGTTTCACCATTCTGACCCTTACATACAAGGCACAATATAGCGTTTCATGCCTTCTAGGCCTTGTATTTCAGATTTCTTACATTTACATTGCAATTTTGTTTTTCAAACCACACCATACCCTCCAAACAACATAATTCCAGTGGGTCTAAACCAGCAACAGTTCAACATCACTGAGTGGGACTCAAGGAAATGTTATGTTAAACAGTTAAAGGAGTGATGACATAGCAGTGAAAACTAATTCATGTTGTTGGCATTACTGCATATGTCAAATCTCGAAAAGAAAACAACCGCATTTTTTACAGCGGGGTATTGTTTTGGCAAACTAGACCTCCCTTCCGCAGCAATACAGTTGGGTGCGGTAATGATGCAGCTTTACCCGGAGACCAAGTTGACTTCATTTTGATTGGCTACACCTTATTTGGCTATAACCTTATTAAGAGAAAGTCACAGCGTCACAGTTTGCTAAAGGCTATCTGGTAGCAACATGGGCACTTCAGACAGTGAGCTATGTTTATCAGACAAGACAGCAACTAGAAAATAAACTTACAGGTAATGACAAGGTTGTGGTCGCCTCCCTCAGTGTTGCTGCCGAAGTTTTCTTTTAAATCCATTTGTTTGAAAACCCAGACCTGACTGCACAGAAGTTACTCAGCTCCACTCACGCAGTTGAATCAGACAGGGAGGGGGAGAGCAAAGCAGAGGGTGGAAGGAGAGGGGGTGCCGTTTGCTTAATAGTGTGCTCTTATTGGAGCAAATGAATTGTGTAGCATGCTGAAACTACTTAGAATGATAAGCTGCTGTCTGATGCAACTGTTTCTGAACACAAACACAAAGCTGACAGACCATAAACAGAGACTTTGATTCTCACTCTGGACATTCACATGGCCTCATCTGTGCACAACAGATCATATAATACCCCCAAAACCCCAGAAAAGTGAAATTCGATGTCACAGCACCTTTAAAGGTATAAACTATTTCATGTTGTTGATATTGCTGCAATACTCCGAAGAAAAATAACATCTCGTGTAAATGTGATAAATCATTTCATATTTTTATAAGGTTCGTATAAGGATGCAACAAATTTATTTTAAATCGTATAAAAGTGAACATTTCTTAATTTTTTTAAAAAGTGAGGGATAAGAAGGAAAGGAGATGGCAAGAAGTGAGGAAGGAGGGATGACAGAGACACCAGGAAGTTAACAGATGCAGAAAGTCACTGAAAGCACAACAGGGCAAGAAAGGACTGCAGATGATGAAAGTGACATTAGTGATGAAGAGGAGAAGGTTTCGGAGTCAAAGAGAAAGACAGACAGTGGAGAAGAGGCTGATGTAGTAAAGGAAGGCACAGGATCAGGGAATCCACCTGCATTCCAGCTGGACCTCCTGGTATCTTGGCTATTTATTCTCCATATAAGTTAGTGCTGAGACATTAGATGTTACAGTCAAACATTTTTTCGGTCAAATATATTGGTGTATTAAAGGTTAAATATTTCAATACAATAATGTAATTCTGTTTTTTGTTTGTAGTCTAGCAGTCTACAGTAGTTGCTCTGTGTGATGGTAAAGAGTGAAGTCCCTGAACATCTATTTTTTGTCATACCTGTACTTTTTCACACCCCTGAGTGTCACAGTTTCAGAAATATTGGGAGCATAAATACACTTGATAAGTTTTTAAAAAAAAAAAAATACATTACACTTGAAGAAGGCACTTGATTCCCCCTGATGGACTTCCTTTTAATTTGAACTTTCTTTCAGTTTGATATTCCTCTTACAATGGGCTTCATGCACAACTCCACAACTTCCTGAACTTTAGCAGCTTCTTTGTTGACTGTCTTTCATTACTGGACAAACTGATTAATCCAGGTGTGTCTGACCATTCCCGTCATGGTTCGCACACGTAGATTCATCAGTTTTTCCAGTAATGAAAGGCAGAAAATAAAGGAGCTGGCTTGAGTTCAAGAAGTAGTGGAATTGTCCATAAAGCCCATTTAGCTACAAAACACCGTTTCTGAACTTGTCAGTCTGATACATGTTGCTGAGCAGAAAAAAACAGTGGAATCTGTCAAAGAATATATAAACCACCAAACAACAGTGAAGTTGCAAAGCAAAACAAGAGTAAAAGACACTTTCCTAAATTGTTTTAAGGGTGTTTTTCTTTATTCCATTTAAATATAGGAGATGTTCACGTACTTCATTGACAACATATAACATCGCCACCCTGCTTGGACCTCTTGCGTCTCCCCCCCCCCCCCCATGTAAAATTTTCTAGATCCGCCACTGAGTCTGGATTCTCAGCAGTTCTTCTAGCTTGTATAAAGAAATGTGAGGCCTGACTAAAGTTTAGTGTTTTTCCTGGTTTGCTCCGTTCATATGTATTTATAGAGGCTTAGTGGCATGCAGGCAAGAACATTTGTGTGAGGAGCAGCCAGTGAATTTGTCTGACAGCTCCTCTGTGATTTAGATCAGTCTAGGGAGAGATGATTTCTATTACACTCAGTGTTAATGTTTTTCTTCACTGATGCTGCCTTTCAGAGCCTGTTCTTTGACGACATTTACTCACTGACATTTCTCTTTATTTGCTTTAAAATGGCATAAAGCTGAGATAATGAAATGATGCTTTTTGACATTGAAGGTTCAGAAATGCTCAGAACACAATGACCTGACACCGAGAGAGCTGTGTGTGCATGATTGTGTTCGAAGTATATTCGCTGTGGGAAACTGGGCTGTTGATGTAACACTTGGTCTGAATGCAGGCCATTATTTTTGCTATGTGGTGGTTGGTTACTGTATCTGTGCGTGTGTTGTGATTTCACACACATTTTTATTTCCTTTCTGATAACTTTCTGCTCAGTGTAAAGTCTAGAACAGTCCAGGAGCATATCCTCAGGTAAAAGTGTGCGTCATACTCGTGGACAAGTGCTTTGTGTTGTGTCGGTAAGGTCTCTATGGTTGCCTTTAACTGCTTTCATGTAAAACACTGTAAAAATGTTTACATTGCTGCAAAAGTCTTTTGGCTGACATGTTTTCATGGCATTGCATACAGTATAAATAGTTAACATTTTCAGGTACAATCTTTTTGTCATGTAGATACATTTTAAGCTCTTTCTTTTGCTAATTTTATATAATTTAAGACATAGTAACTGATTAGGTGGTTAAAACAAAGCAGTGCCATCCATGTAACAATATGCAAAAAGCACTCATCTGTATTACAGCAAACAGATGTAAACACACTGGCCCTCATTTATCAAACGATCGTACGACGAAAATCTGTGCGTACGACCATTTCCACGCAAGACTCGGCATTTATCAATTTGAACGTGATCGTAGGATACGATCAAATCTCACGACAGCTCTGAGTTCGTGTACGCAAGTTTGAGTCAGTGAGGATTTGTAGCGCAGCGCAGCAGAACATGAAAATATTTATTAACCAAACCGCAAACTGTCATTTAATCATAAGTATTCACATATCAGCACAAAGAATGAACCCATTTGCAAAGAAAAAGAAAAAGGAAAAAGGGAATGTAGAAAGTATTCCCAAAATTGCAAAAATAGCTGTGACTGGATTTAATTCCTCCATTTATCTCAACAAATTATTAAAATCATTAACATATAGTTCTAGGAGATGAGTGCTTTGCAGTCTTCGTGCATCTCCTCACCCCGCTGGTAAAACTGCCACATAGGAGCGGAGAAAGGCATCAATACGCACACACGTGCAGGTGCCCAGGTGGAGCGCTGCTTCGGGCTGCAGGAAGACAGGTGGGTGTCGGACAGTCCGACTCGGACCCGGCGGCATGAAACGCTGCTTTAGACTATGAGAAAATCTACAATAGCTACACTCCTGTCCTGTGCAATGCTGCACATCGCTCGGACTGCTGGAGAGTTTTGATAAGCAGTCAGAGAAAAAGATGCGCCACTGGGCTATATGGAGGAGACTGGAGCTGATCCGTCATTTCTAATAACTAATCTATACTTTAAAGTTGTATAAGTGCTCAGTCGGTAGACTGTCCCTTAGTTTTGCGTCTGTTAGCTTTGCAAATGCAAGTTATCTTTTTTCCGTCCCTGTCTGGGTCAGGCTTGGATCTGACCGGCATCCACCTGTCACCTGTTAGAGCGCATTGGGGGGCAGTGCCGGTGAAACCTCTTTTGATGGTGGTAAGTTTAATATTGGACCACTTTTTCTTGACCCATTGAGTAAAGAATTGTGACGTTGCCATCGGATGTGGGCTATTGTTAAATTTCATAACTAATAAAACAAATAAACCATATCAGCCAGGCCTTGATTGAGACTTTTATTAATATCTCAGCCGGAGTCGTTCCCACCGGTGAGGCTGACTGGCCTCTTCCGCGCAGCGTTTTTGTACATGTCTCTGACTTCGGTTTTTAAGCTGCCAAACAGCACCTCTTTAACCTTTCCCACCTCACTAATGAGAAATTCTGTCTTGATCCCCCCAAAAGTTTCTTTTTTGGCAGAATCTCTCCTCTCCATGGTTCAACCTCGCTGGGTGAAGCCTCATCATTATGCATGTTTAAGGGCGTAACCGTGGGCGTGACATTTAAATGACGATGGATTTCAGCTGTGGAATTTATCAAGACTCTTTTGTTCGTACGACGAGATTGGTGTGATACGAACGTTTTAATAAATCACACATGGGTCCAATCGTACAACCATTTTTACGATCAGATGTGCGATTATTTCTACAATCGTTTGATAAATGAGGGCCACTGTGTTTTGAATGAGCACCATGGTGAATTCAGCAAAGAAATGCAAGGAAACATTGTCGGAGGAAGAGAGGAAAAAGAAAGAGAGGAAGGAACAGAACTAGACATAAGACAAGAGTCAAGCTAAGACTGTCTAGGACACAAGATGGATGCCAGTTTAGCCGTTGATGGGGGGCGTTTCACTGAGAAAATTGCAGAAAGTTCTGTAGTAGCTCTTTAATTATGCATTGATAGCCCCATTTAACTTAGTGTGACAGTGTGGGGTTCTGTCACTATGCCTCCAACTGATCATGCGCCCTGGCTACTTGGCCACAGGGATGTCCCTTTGGCTGAATAGTCACCTGGGAGTCTGGGGATGAAATCCTGCCTGGGCCCTCTGTTGCATACCTTGCCACATTCGCATGGTATTCATACACAATTTAATTTAACCTAACCGAGAACTGCTTTGGTTTTCTTCTTTAATATGTTTTTTTCAGCATCAGCGGGCAGAATAACGGTCTACCTGCCGTGTTGTGCTGAACAAATTTGCTGTGCTCAGAGGAGCTTTATGGATATAAGAGACAGTAAACAGAAGAGAAAAAGAGAGTGAAGAGAAGAAAGAGGAGACAAAGTTACACCAGACAGAAAGCAACAACATCAGCTGTTCAGTCAAAACAAATAACAACCAGCTGCTACATTGGTAAAGAAACCTACCGATTTACAGCCTCTGCATAAAAAAACAAAGCTGACAGGCATCAGGAGCTCTTATAGAAAAAAAAAAGGAGAGAAGCTGGGAAAAACAAGAAGCATAACAAAAAAAACCAAACAAACAACAACAACAAAAAAACATTGTCAGTTACTTTCTCTTTTTTTTCCCTTAAAAAAGACCAATCTTTAACCAGGAAGGTCCTATTGAGATCACTGGCCTTCTTTTCAAGGGAGTTGGCCAAGAAAAGCACCACTACAACCCAGACAGTCATAATTAAAAACAAAGTTACAATAAAAACAGACAAAATAAGGCATTGCCTCTTTGTAGCAAGGGTTTATATTTTTTAATATGGTAGTTACTTTTGAAAAGAAACCAACAAAAAAACATATTGAACTGTACTATACTGACCTCAAAGTGTCTGTCAAAGGGAAAAACGAACAAATCCTGGAAAGAAAAAGGAGGGGGAGAGTGACTGAAGCGGCAGTGAAAACTACACTAAATGGACCCACATGAACATTTTCCATGGCATCAATACGCGGAAATGACGACTTTTCTCCTGGATCGGTAAGCTGACTTGCTTGCTAACGTGACTAACGTTAGCTGTCAGTTATAAATTCCTCTGCAATACTTGTTGAACATGTTGCAGGCTGCTGGTCACTAATGTATCGGTAGCAAGCCTGGCAACCAAACGGCTGGAGTTGTTTTTCTGCCGTTGCAACAACAACCTAGACACACATGATGTCGCTGTTCTGTCTGTGCTCCATATTCAACCTTTAATTCTTTTACAAACAGGAAGCCGGTGTAAAGATCTGAGGACTGGAGTTATATGGTCCACTTGCTTGGTCTCAGTAAGAAGGAGAGCGTCATTCAGGAAACAGCCCGCTGGCTCGGACAACAGAGATGCGTTCATGAACGGCCCCTAGAGCTTGGGCAACCGGCCAGGTGCGTTCAGGGACGACTCAGCCCTTTCTCAAAGGGCCCCTCATGGGCCAAACTTCCGTTTATGACGGGTTTGGCGGCGGAGAGGGCCGAAATTGTGTACCACAACTTTCTACAAGCCACACTTCAGCCACCTGCACGCCCTCTAACTTGTTTTTATGAAGCGTGGCGGAGCAGCTGCATACTGACAGACTGGTTGGACAGGACCCTCAGACTGGGATATTTTTTTCCAATTCTGTGGGCTCCCCCCAGCATTCAGGGGCGTTCAAGAGATGAATTTATCCTCTCAACAAGAGATAGAGTCCTCGAGGGGGAAATTCAGGACCTGCTATCTAAACAGGCCATGTCAGTTGTCCCTCCTCACGACAGGGAATGAGGTTTTTGCTCCCCATACTTTTTGGTTCCCAAAAAAAAAGGGGGGGCTACAGACCCATCCTGGACCTCCGTGCCCTGAACACGCGTATTGGTCATAAGGCATTCCACATGCCAACCATAAAGAAACAACTGGAACTCATCAAACCAAGTGACTGGTTCTCTACCATCGTCAGGTTGAAGGATGTTTATTTCCATGTCAAGGTGACACCAAAATACAGGAAATTCCTGCGTTTTGCTTTCCAGGGAACAGCCTACGAATGCAACTGGCTTCCGTTCTGCTATTCCTTGGCCCCTCGCACATTCATCAAATGTGTGGATGCAGCGCTACACCGCTGCGCAGCCAAGGGGTGGGAGGGATTTGCCATCAACTGGGAGATGAGCACCCCACTACCAAGCCAGCAGGCTGAGTTTTTGGGGATTGTGCTCGATTCTGTCAGCCTGAGAGCCACTCTGTCGGAGTCCAGATGGACAGCCCTACAGCAGGAGGTTCTCGAGCTGCGACAGAGTCCATGTGTCACAGCCTTGACTGTTATGCAGACCCTGGGACGCATGGTGGCAGATCACCCAGTGGTTCCACTAGGACTGCTGCACGTGTGTCGTCTTCAACGGTGGTTCAACAGCCTATGCTTAGTCCTCAAGAGGTGTTGACGGTCCCCCCTTCAGTGCAGGGCAACCTGCAGTACTGGGGATCCCCACATTTGCTGACCGGGACACTGTTCGGTCGAGTGGCCTCATACACATTGGTGTTCACGGATGCTTCCCTAATAGGATGGGGAGGCACCTGCCGGGGCAGAGCAGTAGGTGGTGTGTGGCCTCCAGGGGAGGACCATCACATAAACCTCCTGGAGTTACAGGCAATATTCCTGGTTTCTCCAACACATCAGTCACCTGTTAAGGGGGAGACACGTGTTGGTGATGACCGACAACTGCACCACAGTTGCTTACATCAACAGACAGGGCGGTGTGCATTCTGCAGCCCTGTTTACAGTGGCAGAGAACCTGTGGTCATGGGCTTCAGAGCACCTGTTATCTCTGAGAGCCCTCCACGTCCCAGGATTCGAGAACAGAGTGGCCGAACTCATGTCAAGGGGTGGCCCCCTGGAGGACGAGTGGAGACTGCATCCAGAAGTGGGACAGCAGATCTGGACTCGATCCGGGAGTCTGTATTTTCACAGCCTACACGCAAGCGGGTCAAGAGCCACCCACTGTAATCCGGGCGCACTCCACAAGAAATGTGGCTCTTTCAGTGGTGCGAGTGTTGAGGACTTGTAGGGTGTACGGTGACATCATGGTCTTCACCCTGCCTGTTCATAAGGTTCTATCTCTTGGATGTGTCAGGCTCCTTCTCCAGGTCTGTACTCACTGCGGGGTCACAGGACCTGTGAGAGGAAGGGTGTGTCAAGTATCTGCTATGCTTGACCCCCACAGGGTGCACAGGTGGTCATAGTTGAGACCCCTGCGAGGTTAGGCCACAACTTCACCTCGTCTAGCCAGATGCTGCTAACTGGAATGAAGTTGGACCCGGTACCACTCCATACGTGGCTAAGATTAATAAAGTGGTGACTGGGTCTTGGTACCTAATTGGTAGCTGGCGTGGTCAGTGTGCAGAGCCTCTCCCGCGGCAGGGAGTACATATATCTGGCTTTGCCTACTGTACCCATAGAGTCCAGTAGAGGGCGAAGCCTGTGTGAGATATAACGAAGGTTACAATATTGTAACCCTAGTTATATTAACACAGGCGGAGCCTTCTACACAGGGCCCCGCCGCTCTTTTGCCTTATGCTGAAGCTTGGTGGAATGAGAGCAGCCGGTGGTGCACCTGCCTTTATAGGTAGATGCCCTACTGGCCGGCTACGTACATAGAAAATTTCAGTGGGCCATCGCGTGTACGTGATTGGAGGAGAGTTGTACCCATAGAGTCCAGTAGAGGGCTCCCCCCTATGTTAATATCGTACACAATATCATAACCTTCGTTACAGTTGTTAGAAACAGCATGAAGCACGCTGCACCAAGTGGAAGTGAAGTCCGTCATGCAATTATGTCCGGTGGCATGCAAAACCTTAATGAAACAATAAATAGCTAAATAAGCAAATCCTGTGCCTAACAGTTTGGTACAGGGTTGTGCTGAACCGAGAGTAGTGTACCGATGGGTTCGGCACAAATATGACCCTTGCAGGCAGCTTTGAGTCTTTGATCAAAAACGGTTGAATTAGACAGTAGCTTATCATTCTATATCTTTCTACAGAATTCATATTCTTCAATTAGAGCACACTATCAAGCAAACAGCCTCCCTCCTTCCCTCTCCCCTGTCCTCCCTTTCCCCCTCCACTCTCCTCACCCGGTCCTTCCTCTCCCTGGTGATACACCGAGTCAAGCTAGCATGTCTGACTGCATTCAACGTGTGAATTCAAGTCTGGGTTTTGGAACAAATGTATTTAATAGAAAAGTTCAATAGCAACACAGAGGGATTTGACTGCAAGCTTATCATTACCAGCAAGTTTATTTATTTTTTAAATGTTGTCTTGTCTGATAAACATAGTTCACTGTCTGAAGTGCCCATGATGCTCACAGATAGCCTTTAGCAAACTCTGACTGCTAGCTACTGACAAGTTGACCTAGTTTCTCTAAATAAGGTTATAGTCAAATTAGGTTGCAGCCAATCAAAATGAGGTCAACTTGGGGTGCGTCCCAATACACCCACTAGCTCTACTTTTTAGCCCTACCCCTAAATTTTGTGTGTTCACGTTCCTGTGAAGGTAGTGCTGTCGCAATTCCTCTTTGCATGTAGGGGTAGTGGACATAAGGAGGGGTAGGGGGTATGAATCTAGCCCTTCAGAGCAACGGACATCAGATGCTGACTTGCTGAGGAAGGGCCAGAGAAAAGGGAACAACAGCAACCTCAGGAGAGCAACAAGACTCGGAGAATAAAACTCACAGATGTACATACGTATGTACATATTACACATTTGTTCGTAACACGTTAGCCAGACTAGCCACGCTAGCTAGGCTAAAATACTGCGCACTACGCAGTCGCTTACATGCCTGAACGTAAATGCAGCAAGTGGTGTCCCAATTCCTAGGGAAGATTACAACAAAGCCCTACCCCTTTCTAGTTTCCTTTCTAATTCCTAGTTTGCTTACTGCATACTTGTGTACTTGTGAGTACAGACTTGTGGGTACGTACTGGAAGTCTGCACTTGTGGAGTTCACAAGCACAGACTCCGCCTACTTTACGGATTGGGACAACGCAAACTTTTGACATCACCAGCAACGGTGAGCAGCAAGTGAGCAAGGGCTGCCTGTCAACATGAAAATATTATTATCTACAGCTGTTTGTTATTTATTGTTGTGGAGAAGTAGGAATGGTACTGAAACAAATAAAAAATAAAAATAAAATAACTGTTCCACAACAATTGTACTAAGTGGATGTTTTTTTTTTTCCCCAACGTGCAAATTATATTTATTTCCAATGCATAAGTACATTAATGCAAACGGGTAATCAGGTCATAATTATATGATCAAAAACAGCTGTGAGAGGAAAGCGGGAGGAAGAGCTGCAGATAAAAGGCCAAGAACAGTCAAGAAGAGAAATGATCACTCAGGTTTGGCTGTTGGAGGTGGAGGAGGGAGGAGGAAGCTGCCAAACGCTGCCCAAGTGCAGATGCATGCTTGGATATCTGGCCAAGTATGCACGAGCCTCCCTGATGCATGCTCGGTAAAATGGGTGGAGGAAGTTTTCATCCGGGGGTTTCCGCGTACTTTCCAAGAAGCAAACTTTTTAGTGGAACGACTTTTAGTGACTTGGACAACGGGTGATGACGTTTCACAAGTCCACGAGCCCGCAAGTACGCATGAGTACACATATTGAGAGACAGCCCTTGTGGCTTTAATTCGAGGGTGTAGTGGTAGTGGGTGAGGGCTCATGGTTGAAAGTAGGCGGAACATTGGGACTGGGCCTTTGTCTCCAGGTAGAGCCGCAAATCATCACTGCATCCAACCCTTTTAATGAGGAGGGAAATCGGGTGTGCCAAAAACAAAACAAAACAAAAAACCTCTGGAAAACGTGACATTTGTCTTCAAAAAATTCACATATGCAGTAATATCAACATGAAACGTTTCTACTGCTACTGTTTTTCTAAATCAGGGGTGCCCAAGACCAGTCATCTACTATCCTGCAATTTTCAGAACATACCCCTCCCCAACACATGTGATTCAAATGGCCAACTCCCTCATGTGCATGTCATTCAGATCTGCAGAGGCCTTGACGAGCCATTCATTTGGTTCAGGTGTGTTGGAGAAGGGATGCAACCAAAACATGCAGCATAGTAGCTCTCGAGGACTGGACTTCGGCACCCCTGTTCTAAAGTCTGCTGAGACATCAGTCCTTTAATCATCAAGATGTTCTTTAAGTGTTATTTACTGACTCCCCAACCATAAAATTAAAGCGTATAATAATCAAAATATAATGAAAAAAACAACTGTATAATGAAACCCTTTGGGCCAGTTTTTATCTAAGATACAAATTGGAACTGAAATCCAAAACATAGCTTGATTCAACAGAGTGATTCTTTCTCACTCTGTGGGATGCCGTCTAACCCCCCAGCTGAGACTAGTAGGGATCAGTTACACTGGTTTGTGTGCCTGTGTGTGCATTCTTTGTGCTGTCAGTCTTTGGTCACATTCATTTAATCAACAGAAAGACCCAACACTGTGGCTTCAAGGCTGACCTTAAAGTCAAATGGATGTGAGACAAATTTCTTGGTAATTCCCCTGCTGCCTTTCCCTATAAGAAAAATAAACTGAGAGAAGGGATCAGATGTCTGAATGCATCTAGGAACAGGGTCTGCCTTGAAGAACAATATTTGGAATGTGTTTTGAGAAGCAAATGTTAAAGTTTACACAATTTTTCAAAGAAATGAAAACACCTACTGTACCTAGTTTCCATTTCAGGGCTTCAGGATTCAGCTGTACAGATCTCAAGAATGAAAGACATTAAGGGGCTGTCCACACGGTGCCGAATTACAGTAAAACTGACAAAAAATTAAGAAATCTGCCCTATCATCCTCATGAAACCAGGGATTAGCCTCCTGAAACTGGTCATGTCTGAAACCGGGTTGCAAGGTGGAAAGGTTTGAAACCTCGACCGGTTTGTTTTTCATGGGGACGGCGTAACCGCACAAGGATGGGGGTGGGGGGTTGGGGGGGGGGATAAGACGTCAGTGTGACAGTGCGCGTTGGTCTTATTCACAACAACAATAAAGTTCATTGAAAAAAAATTCACAAAAACAGTGACTTTGGTAAGTAACTGTTTTCAACTGTGTTGAAAACTTTCATGTTTGCCTCGCAAATCCTCAGCCATCTTTAACTTTCCACTCTTCCTTTGTTGATTTCCAGCGACACAAGGTGAGTCTTTAGGGCCGTCCACACGGCACAGAATTACAGCAAAACCGTCAAAAGAATGAAGAAATCTGCCCTATCATCCTCACGAAGCCAGGGATTAGCCTCCTGAAACCGGTCATCTCTGTAACCGGGTTTCAAGGTGGAAAGGTTTGAAACCTTGACGGGTTTGTGTTTCATGGGGACGACGTAACTGCGCAAGGGAGGGAAGGTAAGGGAAGGGGGGGTGTTGACAATGTGCGTTGATGTCGTTCGCAAAAACAATAAAGTTCATTGAAAAAAAAATCACAACAGCAATGGCGTCGGTGAGCGACTGTTTCAGCGTTTGCCTCATAAATCCTCGACCATCTTTACCATTTTACTCTTCCTTTGTTGATTTCCAGCGATACGCGGTGAGTCTTTATATGCGCTGTGTCTTGTTCTAGGTTTGGAGCGTTACACTTATCATCATAATGCCACTCACAGCCTCGTATGATGTGCTACAGTGGGTTCATGGGGATGGTGAAACCTTTCCCCGGATTTCTTTTATCGGTTTCACACCTGAACTGGCTTCAGCTCCGTGTGGACTAGGCCTAAATGATGGTGGGTACTAAGTTAAAAATGTTTTCTCATCTCCATATTCTTTGCTATTGCTTTCAGCTCTGCAGCTCAGTGATACAGTCTTAAGGACTCTTGACATTAGCAAAAGCAGTTTAACTTGAGCATGACTCACATGGTCAGAATGGATCTGAGACTGTTCAAAATGGATGTGACATACTGTATCTGCTCTGTGATCATTACACATCAAATGAGTCACATAGGAAAAATAATTTTAGGTGGTCAGAATAATCACATTTAAGAAAATATGCTTGTGGACTAAATCCAGTCTTTAAAGGTTAAAATGAGTTTGCTGGATTCTGACTGTATGACTTTTGTTAGTGAGGATAGATCCAAAATGCTATGCCAGACTTAAAGATGTGTTATCAATTTGAAACTTAACTGGGAAAAAAATGTTTATCATCAGTATCCCACTGAGCTATGAGTAAACTAAATGGTGGAAATCAATAACTGTGTGTTTTTCAGTAGCTTCCTCCTTTTACTATCTGCCGTGGTAAAATAACCAAACTGTATTTACGTTTTTTGTTTGTTTGTTTGTTTTTTTCTTTTTTTTTTCATGCAGATCTCACTCTTTCCTCTCATGGTATCCTTCTGATTGTTTGACCCTCAGTGTTTTATTTGCAATTTAAATACCTCTGGGAAATCTTAATGGCACAAATGGCCAATCAGTGCTACTCAGGCAAAGATAATGGCCCTAATCTGTCAGATTGTTGGTAGCCTCATCCCATTTGCATCCAAGAGCATTAGATAATGAAACTTTAATGCCCGTAGCATCTGGAATACATCTGAGATCTCTTTTTGGCATAATTACCCTTACAAAATACACTAAAACAAAAATCATACCATAAAATATATATTGGCTACAAAGACCAGTAATTGACAACTTTTCTTACAGTGCATCTGGGTAGTTTGGTTACAACACAGTGCAGAAGAGGGATAGGTTTTATCTAAATTACCCCCCCCCCCCCCCCCCCCCCAAAAAAAAAAAAAAAAAGCTGTTTATAAATAACACATTTCATTTACATGTAAGTATTAACTCCTATAAATAAAAGAAAATGTGGAAGACAATGATCGGTCTTTGAAGTAAATAAAGATCAACACATCACTAAAGACACCATGCTACTATTGTGTTTTATATATTTGTTGCTGATACAATTTTTCATGTTTTTTTTTTTTTCAGTTTCTTTTTTACAAATGCTCTTGGTGAGTCTCTGCTTCGTTTTCTTACAGAGGCCGTAGGAGGTTTTCTGTTAAGTTACTTTACGACAGGGAGCATCTTTTTTTTTTGACTTGTCCTTTCCAGCATCTTAGCGTACAATATAGTGTTTTGCTTTGGACAAATCTGCTTTGCCACAGGGCGCTTCATGGATACGAGTTCACTTGATACTAAATTATTCTTTATTTTTACATTCATTCATTGCTGCATTTACATAATAATGCTTGACTTGACAGGGGAAAACAAATAAAAGTGAACATAAGAGAAAGGGGGTAAGGTTAAAAACACATACACACACGCACACACTGCTTTATGCTGTAATAGCAAAATAGTAAAGTTACTGAAAAAAAAAATATTTCCAATTTTGTAACTGTATTAATATTCCTGAACTTCATGTAATGACATTGCTTTATTCCTTTATGACTTGAGGTTAGTGTGAAGCTAGATATGGCAAAGTTCCTTGAGATTAGGACCTCACATTTAAAGTCATCCTCAAAATGATCCATACTCTCCAATGAAAGAAAAATCTAAATTCACAATAATAATTCCAATTACTTGCACAGCCACCTTCAACAGTGTAATATCAGGGAAAAAGAATTCAGAAATTAGTTCCCTAAATCTAACTAACCCATTAGATGCACACTCCGGGCCAAACATAAATACATAAACCAAAATAAACATTAAATATGTTATTATTCTGTTCTCAGGTTATGCTCTCACCTGTGGGTTAGATAACTAAAAGAACTTTATATATTTAAAAAAAAAACAGGAACTCCAAACTGAGAAGTAAGCTGCAGTTAATTCCTCTTGTGCAGGACTAAGAGAAAAAGGGCACTGGGTTGACCCCTGTCAGGTTTTGGATGAAAGGTTACTCTGTTGTTAGTCTCGAAGATTAAGATTAATGGTCTCCCTCAGAGATTCTTGCCCCAATTATTTTGCCTCTGCAAGAGCCAGGCCTTTTTTGGGGAAATTTTCAGAAGGAGGGGTAATAAAGCTGAATTAATCCCTCCCATTATGACTAAATGCTTTTAGTTACTCTTCATAGATATTTTGGAAAGAAGCAAATCAGAACTAGTGCTTTTTTGTTTATTTCAATGTCAACAAACTTCTCTTTTTCTCACTGTAAATGGGAAAGTTAATCTTGGTTTCCTTTGATCACGACTTTCCTTTTACTGCTGGGTTGTTGCCTATTCAACCAGATCTTAACCATAACCTGCCAGCATGGATTTGCACTGACTCAGCCACCAGAGCATTAGTGGGATCAGGAACTGATGTTGGGAAACAAAAACTGGTACACAGTTGGTGTTCCAATGGGGTGAAAGGTCAAGATTCTGCAGAGGCCTGCCAAGTCTATCACACCATGTATCCCGCTTTCTAACAATGCTCTCATTAGAAATTTCCTGAAATCGAAGCCTATCTGATTTTGACTAACTTTTGAGGCATGCAGACAATGAAAACATGCAAAAATCTGAAGTTATCTTGTTTTGTTTAATCCCAGCTGTCTTCTCTTTAGTTCTTCTCTGATGAAAGACTTGTATGAACTGTAGATAAAAGCGAGGTGAAGGCTTCAATCCTCATATCGGTAAATATTTTTGATGGTGATAGAAGCACAATAAGATACAACTGTACCAGCCTGGCAAATATGATCTGGCTTCAATGCAAGATATATTACACAGCAGCTGTGTGTGGGTCGGTAGGTGGGTGGTTGACATCATGTGAAAGAAACTGATAAAGCAGACATGGCAGTTGTGTAGTTAGAAAAGAATTGAGCGATCAGAGAAAAACCAGAGGAAAGAATATGCCTATGGAAGACTGAGATGAAGGGGGGTATCTGTTGCTCCTGACCCAACTAGCTGCCATGTTGCTGTCTCATATTCATATACACAATAGAGAACAGCTCAACTATAGTTTAGCTGGAAAACACTGGGTTAAATTATGGAGTTGATAACCAGCTTCATAGCACCGTTTATCAGGATTGCAGATGTCTGGTCAAGTCAACCAAGGAAACAGAGGGATATTCCAGGTATGTTAATCCTGCTGCATGGTGGCATGGTGATTAGTACTGCAGCCAGAGTGAGAAGGTTGCAAATTCGAGCCTCGGCTGGGGAGGGGTTCGAACAGTTCCAACAGTGGCCTTCCTGTGGAGTTTGCATGTTCTCCATGTGTATGCATGGGTTCTCTCTGGGTACTCTGGGTTCCTCCCACCATCCAAAGACATGCATATTTGGTTAATTGGTTTCTCTAAATTGCCCCTAGGAGTAAATGTGAGAGTGAATGGTTGTCTGTGTTGGCCCTGCGGCACACTGGCGACCTGTCCAGGGTGTACCCTGCCTTTTATCTGATAATAGTTGGTTGCAGCTAACCCTGTGACCCTGAGCCAGATAAGTGGTACAGAAAATGGATGGATGGCTGGCTTTTAATCCCGCTTTGTAGTTAAGGCCCCTGGACTATGTATATATACATATATACAGTATATATATATATATACATATATATTCAGATCCTATTCCTATATTGAGAATACTTAAGGTAGCTAACCAATGTCACAAACATGTACATGGCTTCTCTCCTCAGAAAATTTGTATCTGCAGTAAAATAAATCTAAGAACTGTATCTGACTGTTCCAGCTTGATCAAGCTTGATGCATCCACTGTAAGTGCTTTACATGCTGAGACAAAGAAATGTTTAGCTAAACACACACACACTAGGGATTGCTCAATGCCACTTTTTCATATCCGACATCGATACAGATAAAGCAGCCTTGAGGAACGCCCGATACTGATCCAACACTGATACAATTCTTTTTGTCACTCTAAAAGTTAATACATTTGCTTGATACCGACATCTAAAAAATAATGTTCAAAAGCTCTTCTGGTCCCCTAAAGAAAGGATGAAAATGTGTTACCAGACCAGTTATGCATAACTTCTGTGGCATGCAGCTGTTTTACTTTTCTCCTCTGTTAGTGTAAAGTATGGCAGACATGACCACAGCTCTGCTTGTTTTTGATCAAGTGTCAAAAACACAGGCACATGGCAACTATGGCAACTGTTCCTCTGTGGCATGACCTGCAAAATATAGTAGAGGATATGAAAAAGTTTAAGCTTAATTATTGTGGATCGGCTCAGACGGGTTCTTATAAAAAATCATATACCCAATCAAGCCATTTTGGCCTGGATAGGGACCGATCCAGTGGATCGGATCGAACCGTCCCTAACGCACACATTGTCTTACTCACACAAACCTAGAACAATGTGTCAAAGGCAAACAGTCCCCATAACAGGCAGTAAAAAGACGGGTGAAAATCATGCTTAAGTTGGAACTTTAAAGGAACTAGAGGCAGGAATTGTGAAAGAATAAACATGCATGTCCAGTTTTTTAATGCTAATGGGTGATGAAGGGGTTAAAAAACAAAAAGAATGAGCCCACCCACGTCTCTCTCTGTTGCCTTGAACAGGCTGTGTGCTGCACAACGTGCTGCGATTCGATGGCCCAATTTCCCGTTCAGTCCTGCGCATGTGACGTCAATTGACCCTGCATACGTGTCCCCGACAGTTTTGATCCAGGAAGGAGACGGTTGTGGTGAATTCAAACACTGTAAGGAATAGTTACAGTTTGGATTCTTCTGCCGTCAGCAAACGATCCAGATCAACTGAAAGACACTAAAAAATGGCACTATGAAGAAAAAGACTATCAGCGTAAGAAACAACATTATAGCTTCAGTTTGTGCACGCTCCCGTGCCAGCTTGCCTGGTGGCTGCAGGTACCGGCAGCACCAGTCATGGCTCTCATGAGTCTCATTTCTTAATCCTGCCACTACTGTAGTCCCTTTACAGTAAGTGTAAGTTGTCACTCCAATGTTGAAACCAGATGCAAAGAAAAAAAAATTGTGGATCACTGTCTACCACAGTTAAGGCCCATTTGTGCTTGACGCAGAAGACGGACGCGCAGACGGACGGACAGTTTTGTCCTTTGTCTGTGTCGGTTACGCACATAATTTGGTGCCTTTCGTGGGGCTCATTCATCCCTAACTCGAAACAGAAAACGGAGCATTACCACTGGAAACTGCAGGATCAGTGTTGAGCTGTGTGGCTGATATGCAGCCAGCGAAAGGAAAAAACCAGAGAAGAAGAACAGGAGCTGGAACATAGACAACACAAAAACTGCCAGGGCCAAATGGCCGAATCAAATCAAATCAAATTAAATCAAATCAAGCTTTATTTATAAAGCACTTTTCATACCATTAAAAGGCAACACAAAGTGCTCGACATAATTAAAACAAATGCAAATTCAAATAAAAACAAGCCTTCACACATCCAAGTATATAACACAACACACACACATGCACACACCCAACCCCCCTCCCAATTCAACACCTGACCACAAACCTCCAACTTCTGTCTCTTAAGTGAACAGGTATAAAAACACTAACTGTAAAAACCATCTGGCATGACACTACTGTGAGGAAACGATATCTTGGGGATCCATTCACACCAGGAGCCAGCCCACCCTAGCCACATAAGGCCCAGCTGCAGGGACCCCCCAGATCAGGACAGGCCAGGGTCCACACCACAGCCGCAGGGCTGCGGTGCAGGACCCCAGACACCAAGAAAAGGGCATCCACCACAGCTGTTACCCCCCAGACCAAGCAGACAAAGATCCCGGAGTGAAGGATCCCCATGAGGAAGCACTGGGGAAAATTTAAAGTGTTTAGGGTTTAACCAAAATAAGTAAAAAAATAAATAAATAAAAATTAATCAAATAAAAGCTAGATAATAAAATACACATAAAAGGAATCAATACAAATACAAATAAAAGGAATTAATACAAATAAAATCCATATAAAATCAATTTAAATATCGCAAAACCAAATTTAAAAAGGGATCATATAAAAATGAGATAAAATTCAATTAAAAGCTAAGTTTAAAAGGTAGGTCTTGAGCCTCTTCTTAAAAACATCAACAGTCTCTGCAGCCCTGAGGTTCTCTGACAGGCTGTTCCACAGACGAGGCCCTTAGTGGTGGAATGAGGCCTCGTGTGAGTTTTAGTTCTCACTTTGGGAACAACTAAAAGGCTGGTACCAGAGGACCTCAGGGTCCGCGAGGGTTCATAGTTTAAAAGCAAGTCCGATAAATAAGAAGGCCCAAGACCATTAAGACATTTATAAACCATTAAAAGAACTCCTGAAATGCACAGGGAGCCAATGCAGTGATTTTAAAACTGGTGTAATGTGCTCCCGCCCTCTGGTCCTCGTCAGAACTCGTGCCGCTGAGTTCTGCAGTAACTGTAAGCTAGAAACAGACTTTTTAGGAAGACCAGAGAGCAGGGCATTACAGTAATCTATTTTACAGGTAAAAAACAGAGAGCATCTGTAGACATGGCTGGAGCTTTTGAGGAGAGGCTGTGCGAGTGTGTCCAAAAATACAATCATCTAAGACATCACATCGCCAGGTCACAGAGACAGGCAGCACTGCCGCCTAGTGGACAAACTGGTTTGTGAACCATGGGAATGCAGAAGACGCATGGAGGTATGTAGGGCAACGCATGAAACGGACGTCGCCATTTACAGTGGGTATGGAAAGTATTCAGACCCTTTTTAACACTTAACTCTTTGTTTAATTGCAACCATTTACTAAAATAAAAAAAAGTTCATTTTATTTCTCATTAATGTACACTCAGCATCTTGACAGAAAAAAACAGAGATGTAGAAATTTTTGCAAATTATTACAAAAGAAAAACTGAAAATGTAATAAAAATTTGCACTTAACTCAATCAAAAATGTATAAAACCCAGTAATGTAATTACTTGACCAATAATGTAATAAAATATTCTGACGACATTGTAATAAAATGTTTACCGATAATGTAATACCTTATTACATTATTGGAGATTTATTACATTTTCAGGTGGGTTGTTTTTTTTAAAAAATTGATAATATAATACTTGACAGATAATGTAATATAGAGGTCTATATTTTGTTTTTTGAGAATCTAAGACTGTTAAATATACTGACTTTGAAACAAAAGAATATCTATTGCTTCCATAAGCATACTTTGCTCTCCACAGTTTTCTAACAAATCAATACCTTCTGAAAACAACAACAAACCAACAAAACACATTTAAAGGGACTAGAGGCAAGATTAAGAAATGAAACTCCCGACTGCCACGACTGGCGCTTCAGGTAACTGCAGCCATGAGCCAAGCCGTCACGGTAGCACAAACTGAAGCTATAATCTTGTTTACTACGCTTTTTTTTCATAGTTACACGTTTTAGTGTCTTTCAGTTGATCTGGATCGTTTGCTGATGGCAGAAGAATCCGTAACTATCACTTACAGTGTTTGAATTTACTGTGACCATCTTCTTCCTGTATCAAAACTGTCGGGGATGTGGATGCAGCGTCATTTGAAGTCACATCCGCAGGGCAGCGCGGGAAATTCGGCCACCGAACTGCAGCGCTTTATGCAGCACACAGCCTGTTCAAGGCAATGGAGAGATGTGGGTGGGCCCGTTCTTTTTGGTTTTTAACGCTTCATTACCCATAAGTATAAAAAAAACTGGACATGGTTGTTTATTCTTTTGTAATTCCTGCCTCTACTGTAGTCCCTTTAAGTAACACTTCATTTGACAAGGGCATGCATCAGTATTTATGACATCAACACATTATTTAAAATTTGACATAAATATATGCGCTCATAAATGGTCATGATACAGGCTTTGACAGGGTGGCATGGCTCAGTGTTGCTACGTCTTGTAATCGTTGCTGGTTCAATCCTGGCCTGCAGAGCTCATGTTGAGGTTTCCCTGAGCAAGACACGGAACCCCCTTACCATTCCTGATGGGTTGTGGTTAACATTTCAGGCAGCTCTTCCGCCATCAGTGTGTGATTGGGTGAATGTGATGTATAATGTAAAGCACTTTGTTTATAGCTTCAGGTGTAGTAAAGCACTGTACAAACACGGACCATTTACCATCTTCCTCTAGCCTACTGTATGTCAAGTGATGGTCAGATGACATACCATGAGATTTACCTCTAAAAGTGCAGGTTTAATAAAAATATCAGCATAAAAATGACTAAACATAATGACAAATGACTCGGTTAATAATTAACTATAAATATTTATGTATGTATATATATATATATATATATATATATATATATATATATATATATATATATATATAATGCTATATTCAGAAAATACAATAACTTTTGTTGGACAACTTAAAGGCTAAAACCAAGCCAGAGATCTGTGCGTAGTCCAGGACTCAGAGCTGAATTTCAGCTTCACATTAAGACAGTTGTGAAGTCAGCCTGTGAGGACCGTATGAGCAACATTCTGGACAAAGCTGCCGCTGTCTGAAGGACTTTAGGGAGACATGTAAGGACAGGATTTCAGTATAGTCTACTAAAGTTGAATGCAGAATTCCTGGTGAGACACCTTTAACCCTAAATGTGTTCTAAAAGTGATAAAAGCAATGTAATTAATCGTGATTAATCGATTTGACAGCCCTTTTACATATATATATATATATATATATATATATATATATATATATATATATATATATACAGCTGTGTGAAAAAAGTTTTTGCCCCCTTCTTGATTTCCTATTTTTTGCATGTTTGTCACACTTAAATGTTTCAGATCATCAAACAAATTTTAATGTGAGTCAAAGATAACACAAGTAAACAGAAAATGCAGTTTTTGAATGAAGATTGTTATTAGTGAGGGGGTGGTAAAATCCAAACCTCAATGGTCCTGTGTGAAAAAGTGATCCCCCCCCCCCCCCTGTTAAGACATAAATTAACTGTCGTTTATCACATCTTTGGAAAGCAGATCCCCGCCTGATTACTGCCACACCTGTTCTCAATCAAGGAATCACTCAAATAAGACCTGCCTGATGAAGTTTAGTAGTGACCAAAAAGATCCTCAAAAGCTAGATATCATGTTGCAATCCAAAAAAAATTCAATAAAAAATGAGAAACAAAGTAATTGAGATCTATCAGTCTGGAAAAGGTTCCAAAGCCATTTTTAAAGCTTTGGGACTCCAAAGAACCACAGTGAGAGCCATTATCCACAAATGGTGAAAACATGGAACAGTGGTGAACCTTCCCAGGAGTGGCTGGCCAACTAAAATTACCCCAAGAGCACAGCGACGACTCATCCAAGAGGTCACAAATGACCCCAGAACAACATCCAAAAACTGCAGGCATACTTGCCTCAATTAAGGTCAGTGTTCATGACTCCACCGTAAAGGCCTTTTCACACCAGGACTGATGTGAATAAACGGCATGAAATTGCGAATAATTCGGGGAGAAATATCGACGCATTTGTCTATATACACCTGCTCCGATGCGAAATTACGAAGATGCAAAAACAAACTCGCATTTATTATTCCAGAAGAACGTGAGCACATGCAGCAGTGACAGAGGGAGAGGCGGCTGCAGGTAAACTCCTGGATGCTGAAAACAGCTGATCTCACCGTGGAGATGCCAAATGGGGATTTTA
Source organism: Atherinomorus stipes (assembly GCA_023101725.1). Taxonomy (NCBI): domain Eukaryota; kingdom Metazoa; phylum Chordata; class Actinopteri; order Atheriniformes; family Atherinidae; genus Atherinomorus; species Atherinomorus stipes. Next base: position 150,009 of record JALJCO010001073.1, read on the forward strand.
AATACAACACATGTAGCTAATAACCTCAAATAGCTACAAAATGTAGGGAAAACACTGCTACTTCAGCTGTGACACCACCCAACCCCCGTTTGCCAAACAAGAGTGCTGCGACACAAAGGTGATAACACCTGAGCCATAATGATGCAGTAACAGCAACCAAGCGACACTTCTCTCTTTTTCCTTTCTCTTTTTTGCTTGTGACCAGCTCTGTGACGGTCAGAGCGCCTTCTCTGATTGGTGGATTGTGTATCTGTCGGATGCGAATATTAAGAAAATCGACCTCAGTTCGAAAAAATAAATGTTGCAAAATCGCGAGACGGAATTTTGTCACTGATGTGAACGCTCCTGTTGACTTGATATTAATTTGATTCAAGCTTTTGCTGTGCCAATCTTTCGAAAGAAATATTCAGAGTAGGTGTGTAAAGGCCTTAAGAAAGAGACTGGGCAAAATGGCCTGCATGGCAGAGTTTCAAGACCAAACCCCTGCTGAGCAAAAAGAACATAAAGGCTCATCTCAGTTTTGCCAGAAAGCATCTTGATGATCCCCAAGACCTTTGGGAAAATACTCTGTGGACTGATGAGACAAAAGTTGAACTTTTTGAAAGGTGTAGGTCTCATTACATCTGGTGTAAAAGCAACGCGGCATTTCAGAAAAGGAACATCATAACAACAGTAAAATATGGTGGTGGTAGTGTGATGGTCTGGGGCTGTTTTGCTGCTTCAGGAGCTGGAAGACTGAATTCTGCTGTCTACCAAAAAATCCTGAAGGAGAATGTCTGGTCATCTGTTGGTGACCTCAAGCTGAAGCGCACTTGGGTTCTGCAGCAGGACAATGATCCAAAACACACCAGCAAGTCCACCTCTGAATGGCTTAAGAACAACAAAATGAAGACTTTGGAGTGTCCTAGTCAAAGTCCCCACCTGAATCCAATTGAGATGCTGTGGCATGACCTTAAAAAGGCGGTTCATGCTGGAAAACCCTCCAATGTGGCTGAATTACAACAATTCTGCCAAGATGGGTGGAACAAAATTCCTCCACAGCACTGTTGAAGACTCACTGCCAGTTATCACAAACGCTTGATTGCAGTTGTTGCTGCTAAGGGTGGCACAACCAGTTATTAGGTTTAGGGGACAATCATGTTTACACGCATGGCAAAATGGCTTAAAAATAGCTTTGAAAGTTTTTCCAGACTGATAGATCTCAACCCCCCCCTTTTTTTTTTTTCTTAACAGCTGCCATAGGATTTGCACTGTATTGACAGTAGGCCTAAGGATGACACAATTTCATAAAAATCAACCTGTAAGGTTGATTTTTAAGTTGATTGTGGAAAAATAGCATGAAGGTATCTCACTGCTCACTCTGTGTCTGTGAATTTAATTTTATACTATGGGGCTGTAAGCAGGGCACTTAAAAAATCCATTCACCTTAGTATGTAGACTATTTCTAGAATTGTTTGTCCTGTGCAATCACCTGTTGACTTGACACTTAATGTTGCAGTGCCTGGTCAGTTTTCAAGATCATTTAATCCTTATTTTAAGCCTACGGTTAAATCTCATAATATACTCTATGACTGACCACTTTGTCACTTTACATCTTACTGAGACCATTAATAAGTGAGGCCTATATTTATGTCAGGTGTCAGGTAATGTGTATGTGGAGTGTTATGAATGCTTATGTTATATTTTTACAAATGAAGTGTCACGGACTTGTTTTCATGAGGTAGTATGTTTGAAAACTGTGAAGAGGTACGTTTAGGGAAGCTACCTAGGGTCTCCAGTGCTGCTCCAAAACTATACCACCTGAGGAGGTAAGTCCATCACACACTCAGCAAGACCAAGATATCCCCTAGTATCTGCATGTGTATGGTATAGGTCTGCAATTCAATCATTCTGTTGTCTCAAGTCCAGTGTAGGCTATAAAACAGTCTTGAATTCTCAAAACACAAGATATAGACCTCTATATTACATTATCTGTCAAGTATTACATAATCTTTTTTTTTTTTAAAACGGCCCACCTGAAAATGTAATAAATCTCCAATAATTTAATAAGTTAATACATTATCGGTTAAAATGTTATTACAATATCAGTTAGAATATTTTATTACATTATTGGTCAAGTTATTACATTATTGGGTTTTATTATTTTTGATTTAGTTAAGTGCAAATTTTATTACATTTTCAGGCGTTATTACATTTTTGTTAAATTGTTACATTATTGGGTGCCACAGGGGTCTGAATCCTTTCTGTACTCACTGTATGTATGTAAGGGAGCATAAATGGGCTTTTAGAAATATGTGTACAATACTTTTTATAAAGCTCTGTACACTTTTTGTAACTTTCTGTGATAAATCTCAGCCATTATATTATTATACACACACACAAAAAAAAACATTTTCCCTCCCATTTTGACCTTGCATCATAGCTAAACTGGCATGACAATGAAGGCATGAGAAAAAAACAAACAAACAAAAAAACACAATAGCAAAAGTAAAACTGAGTGAAGCAGAGAAAAAATATATAGTTTTTTCATCCCAGTTCTGAAATCACAAACAGAACAAAACAAACAGCTGAATAAGGGGAAAGTAGCAGAGGCAATCATAAGTTCAGGGCAAAAGACTCTGCAGATGTTAAAAAAAAGAGAGAAAACATGGTCAGATTGCAGCTAAAAAGCAAATAAACTTATATGAAAATCTGATGTATGGGACAATGATCTTAAGTTTCATCTGCCAGAGGAAAAACTTCTACCTTGTATGGCCTTGTAAAGATACAATACTACAGATGAAGTTCAATATTCATTTCTAAGCCTTGCAAACATTTCAAAATATTTACTTTTTTTCAATTTCATATCAGGGTTAAATTGCTCCAAAAATGAATCTATGCATTTTTTTCAAGAGAGAATGAGGCTTGCCATTCACACTATTTTACCTTTATACATTTTGGTTTGTGTGTCAAAGAAAAATAGATTTTCCTGTGTATGTATATTTTATGCATCCATTTTTGATCATATTCTGAGGGGAAGTGAAAAATAAGACCTGCATAACTGTACTAACAAATATGTGTTTCTGTAAAGGCTTTTGGGAATATCGCTTATATTACAGTTTTCTTTTTTTCAGATTGCTTGCTTAGTTGCCAAATATTAAGTTTTTTTTTTTTTTTTTTTTTACAAATGTTTAAACAGGGTAGCATTAGTACCCATCAACTCAAAGATGGACAACCCTACTTTTCTAGCTATGCTTAGTCTTTTTTGGATTAAAAATTGGTAGCCTTTTGAAAGAGTCTAATAAGTTTACTCTATGATTTTAAAAATAGTAAAACATCACAAATAAGATCTGTTAAAGCAACCCTCACCGATGTTGCATTCTTACACTATTTTTCTAACAGGGTAAAATGCTATGAATGAGGTAATGGAACTCTGAAATACAAGACAGACCCACCATTAATCAATATAAAATATTATTCCAATCTCTAAATATTCAATGAAAACTCCAACCAATCCTTGAAGTGGGGTGCACCTCTAGGATTGTCCAACGGACCTGCCTGTCAGACCTTTGCTTCTGCATTGGGAGGTAGAGGGAATAAGGGGGTGTGTCTTAGAAGTGAGGCGGGACTGTTTATATTCAAATTATCTTGCTGTGCTTTCTGAAATGCAAGATTGGTAAAGGTTGCTTTAAGTGGGTCTCGGCAGTTGCAAACATTAACATGTCAAATATAACTCTTGGTATCACATCTAAACTAGTATTTCATACTGGAGATGGCAGAGGTGAGACATTTTCCAGGTTTTCACAGGTCAGAGAAACTTATCGGTGTTGTAGCAGGGCACTGAAGTGCCGCTTCAGATCTAAAGCAGTCGGGTTGGTTTAACATGGGCTGATCCTTCTGCCTGCTGCAAATCAACCTTGGAATGCTGTGATGACAGAAAACAGCATATGTTGCACAGACAAAGAAAAAAAAAACTATGACCTGCATTTCTAAACACAGGATCACAATTTATATGCAACTTAAATCACGTGCCATAACCAATTCTAACTTTCAGTATTTGACACAATACAAAACAACACTTTTGCTACCACTGCGGCTGCTGCTGCATTGTCATTGTGTATGGATGTTGACAGTTTACAAGCAATTTCAAGGGCTGAACTTGCATTTCTCTTTTATTATTATTACTTTTGCATTGTTGCATAAAATCACATTTTTAGTGGGCAAAATTCAGTTTTTGGTTAGTTCTATAGTACTACAGACTTGTGGTTCTGCAGGAAATTAGTTTACTGTCTGTTTCCAGTAGTTGGCTCATGTTGCCCTTAATGTGAGGGTAGAACAAGACTTGCACTTATTCCTCTAATCTAATTAACTTAATCTATCACACAAATAGAGCATTAGGTCATGCATTAATCATCTGACTTAAAGGACAGATGGGCCTATTTATACTCCAGGAAAACCCCATCAGTTTGCACTAGGAACTGGTGATCTGTTGACAGTGAAAGTTTGCATTCTTGGGATCACTGTAAAACAATAAAAAACTGTAATGCTTCTTCCAGTTTGTCAGAAATAATTCAGTGTAACAGAGACAACTTCTTTTGTATATAGATAAAAAATTTCTCCAAAATAACCCTGAACTGATATTAACCATTTATAAATCCACTCTGTCATTTTATTCCATTTCAAATAAATGGACTGATTAGTCCAGGTGTGTCTGATCTCAGTAACTGGCCAGACACACCTGGATTAATCAGTTCATCTGACAGACAGGAAACAAAGGAGCTACCTTAAGTTCAGGAAGTAGTGGAGTCGTGCATAGAGCCCATTACTCTCAGCTACTGGTGCACTAATTGAATTCAAACAACCAAGCAGTGCTCTCTGGCACCTCACTGTTTAAGCGCGTTGTTACCACTACCGAAGCTTTGGAGATTCAAAAATGAGAAAATGTCAACATCTTGCACAAGTTCAAGTTTTTCGTCAGGGGATGATGTTCTGAACAACATATAATTCATTTTTCTTATTGATGCCAAAAAGTTAAATCATGACAAGAAACTGGTATTATTTTGGTCTATTCTGTCTGTCAAGAGGGAGGACCCCCCCCCCCCCCACACACACACACACACACACACACACACACACACACACACACTCCAATACTCATCACTTGCTTAGCAGATTGGTAAGAAGTTCCCTGACTCATGACCTGATAAGGTCATCAGGGTCTGCTGTCTGTGGTTATAATGACAGGAATGCGTTGCCTAAACAGTGATGACAGCTTGAATGGACAAACACGCCCATGCACTCCATGAGACCTCAGTAAAAGTGAGACAAATGCACCAAAGTGTT
>JALJCO010001074.1:0-122001 GCA_023101725.1 Atherinomorus stipes
AGTAAGATTTTATTTAAGTGTCCTGCACACCATGGTGCCCAGCCCCTCATAGGCTTACAAGACACTCGTAAACCATGCATCATGTATCAAGGTACAAGATGGTCAAAAAGAACAATACAATACGCATAACCAAAACTTTACTGGCCGTGTTTTAAGTATACAGACTTCTCTTACGCTTCTGCCATGCCAGCTCCAGAAACTTGCCTAAAGTAAATACCTCCTCCTCAAACAACCAACTTAACATTGAACATTCAGACATCCAAAACAAATCAGGGTTCTTTTCTTGAATTTTTTCAAATAGGACAGTTCTCAAATCATGATAAAGTGGACAGTGAAACACAAAATGAAACTCATCTTCCACAACATCCAGATCACAAAGCATACACAATCGCTGTTCTTCAGGGATACCTTTATACCTCCCCACCTCAACTGCCAGGGGTAAAACACCTGCTCTTAATTGGGCACAAAGAGATCTCTGACATTTCTTTAAATGAAATAAAACATAAGGTTCTGTGGAATACTCATATTTAATCTGAACATAATTTCTTAACTTTACTTTTTTCACCACTTCCACCTTCCATTGCTGTTGATGTAACAGTAACAATTTCTGTTTAACTCCCCTTTAAATTACACTGCAAATTATTCATAAAGTGTATATTTAAATCTAAACTTGAAATGATTGAAGATATCTCTCTGACCCAGGAGTAGTTATGCCATTTGTTCCAATTAAATATACTTTTGTTAACCCTCCCCTCTGGCAGTTGGGTTAGGCGATTCCACAGTCTGATCATCTCACATCTCTGCCTTGTCAAACAGCTTTCCCAACCTGTGTCACCTTCTATAGCCAACTTAGTTGTGTATTCATGTACCCCAAGGAAATACCTCAGAGCTCTAGTCTGAATCATTTTACATTCTTTGGCCTCCTCATAACCCCACAATCCTGCTGCATAAAAAAGAATAGGGGCAACCATGGAATCATATAATTTTAGTGAATGTAACAAAACCTAAGTCGGGACATTGTTTAATTTTACCAATGATGGCCCCCAGAGCTCTGCTTGCTGAGTCTGCCAACATCCTCCTTCCCTCTGTGAAATCCATAAATTCATTAAAGACAAAGCCTAGATATTTATAGGAAGTAGTATAATTCAGACTCTGTGTCCCAAAAATAAATCCATAGCTACTTTGTTGCACGTGTTTACACCTAAAATGTATAATCTGAGTTTTTTCCCTATTAATTGCAAGTCTCCATTTGTTACACCACCCATTCATAATGTTCAGCATTTTCTGTAGATTAGACTCGTTTTCAGCCAACAGAGCAATATCATCTGCGTATAAAAGAATACTCAAATTAATATTTCCAATTGATATTCCCAAATTTTCTTGCTTAATTTCCAGAGCCAATTCATTTACAAAAAAGCAAACAAGGTGGGTGACAGCATCCCCTTGCTTAACACCACATGGTGTAGGAAACCAGCCAGTTCTAAATTCATTTAACTGAACACAGGCCACCGGTGCTCTATATAAAGCTTTGATGGCATTATAGAATTTACCAGTAATGCCAGCACAGAGTAGCTTATATTCAAGTAGGTCTCTATGAATCCAATCAAAGGCCTTTTTAAAATCAACAAAGCAAACAAATGTATTTTTATTCTCCTCTAATCTGGCTTTTATAACTGATGAAACTACAAAAATATGGTCGATACAAGCTCTATTTTTTCGAAAGCCATTCTGCTCATCAACCAGCCCATTATCAGATTCCAAGTAATCAGAAAATCTTTTATTTAGAATACCAGAATAAAGCTTATACACCGCACTAAGCAAACTGATGCCCCTGTAGTTTAGGGGAACTCTGGGGTCTGCCGTAACTGATTTTGGGATGGGAATAATGATTGATTTATCCCACACAGACGGGATGATACCATTATTAAAGCAGACTTTAAATAAAGAATATAACACATTCAACAGGCTCTGTGATTTAAGCACCTCATTTGAAAGCTCCTCCACACCTACTGCTTTTTTTACTCTTGCACTATCCACAGCATCTTTTACTTTCATTGAGGTAATTTCACTGTTTAGGATATCGCCCTGGGGGTCCCCTATCGTGCACACCCTCCTTTCCAGCCTTTGCTTTAATTTGCATATATCTTCCAGGAATTGATCATTGAAAGGCAGGTCATTACGGCAGTCATAAAGACTACTGTAATCATCCTCCCATCTTTTTAATACATGGCCCCTTTCAAAGGAAGATTCCCCGTTTTCCAATACTATTTCCTGGGGAATTAACTTACTTTTTTGTGGACCAAGCCTGTTTATTTCTCTCCAAAATAACTGAGGGTTACTAAACTGAGATTGTTCTAATTGTAATGCTTTCCCCCTCTTAAAGCGTCGCTTGAAAAAAAAAACCTTCTATCGAAAATATTCTGACAGAGTTTAAATTCCTCATGCAAGACCTTCCTTCTACTGTCTTTACAACCAAGGAACATTTTTTCTGCCCTACGCATATCATTCCAAGTTTCATTCAATTCTGAATTCCAAAAAGGTTGTTTAAATCTAAATTTTTTCCTCCTCTCTGAATTTCTGTCCACACAATATTTATCTAATTCACTGTGCAAAAAGTCACACAATTTTCTATAACACTGATCTATATTAATCTGAGTTGGACTGCCATTTTGCAGTTGATCAACAGTTCCAAAAAGTACATCATGGCATACCTCAGATGACAGAAAATTTGCAGGAAGATGTCTAAGCCTGCTTCTTTTAACACGCTGATTTACCTCTAGACTTTGATATGTAACATCAGCAGCTTGAAACGAACACTGAGCAGTGCATGATCAGGCAATCTACTATGCTCATCAAGCAACTTAGCAGCCTCATGTCCAATACTTTCCACAAGATCTAGGGGAGTATAAACTCTAAACTCCAAGCATGTTTTTAAATCGGCATGAGGTGTCACTATATAGTCTACTACCGCTTTTCCTCTCACAGAAATGGATGTGAAATGATCTTGTTCGGGATTCAATCTTCCATTAAGTACACAGCATTTAGCGTCTTTCAGAAACTCAATAAATGATTGGCCATATTGATTAATGTACGTGTCCAGTGCCTTTCTTTGTGGAATACCATCTAAATGAACATAATCCTTTAAATTCCCAATCCTACTGTTCAAATCGCCACAAATATAAATTGCATCCACCTTTATTGTGTAAACTAGCACAAGTAAATGATTAAAAAAGACATCTGCATTTCTGCCCCACACAGACGATTCAGGAGATAAATAACATGAAATAATAATGAAAGAGTATTGCGACTCCCTATGCACAAAACGTAAACAAAATATTCCATCGTGCACTTTATCAACAATATTAACTTGATACTGATCTAAAACAATATTCTTCACACAAAGTCCCACACCGCCAGACGCTTTGACAGCTCTCCTGTGTACTGCACGATTATGACCAAACCATTTATATCCATTTATGACAGGAGAGCCCTCGGTTAGATGAGTCTCGCTCATCATAAGTGTGTATGTGAATGTGTGTGAAAACAAACTTGTGTGTTCCTGTTGGATTTATTTCTGAAGGTTATCTCATGTTTTCTGGCTTCTTCTCTGCCCTTGAATACGTTGCCAAGAAAAACTTGTGCATAAAATCTAATTAAACTTTGTAAAGTTAAAACATATTGTTGGTAAATTTTCAATTGTTTTCTAGTGTTTTGCAATAAATCTTCTTTTTTATTCTTTTTTCTAGCGTGTCCTGTCCAGCCTCGTAGCAGCAGAATGAGAATCTGGCTGCTTTACTTTACCAAGAGGAGCTTTATAAATATAAGGCTCCTCTTGATATTCTGAATTCATCTATCTAATTTTATTTAATTGCATGCTTCTTTATAACGACATTTTGCACAATATTGCTGGACCCGACGGTGAATAAAAGAAAAGAAGCGAAAGAAACGATAAGGAGTGAACCAAAAAGAAAAAAAAGAGTGAAGATAAGAAATAAAACCAAGGATACACGAACACAGCCGAGTGTTGCATCTGCACAGAAAGCCGTCAGACACATTCCACTGTCTGCTGGAAAACAGCAGCAGCAGTCCCCTACAGGAGGACCTGCAGGAGACGACCTGAACACAACTCCAATCAACCAGAGTATAATGAAATCACACACACAAATACGCAGAAAACAGGTACGTTTGGGGCAGAAGTATTTGTTATGTAGTACACACAGGAGCCTTAGCCTTTTCCCATAAAGGTGGGTACAAGGTTTTATGGGTAAAAGGCAAATTTGGCCAGACACACTGGGACTAATCAGTTTGTCCAGTAATGCAAGACAGGAAACAAAGGTGCTGGTAGAAGTTCAGGAAGTAGTGGAGTTGTGCATAAAGGCCATTGGTTAATCTCCTGTACACACACGCTTGTCACTGAATTTATTACTTATTACTTTTGCTATTACGACCAAGGTGAGTAATAAATAATAGTAATTAAATGAGTGATGAACAATAATGATTTATTCTCTGATTGTAATAGCATATTATTTAATTGATTTATTTACTTTTTATTCACTCATATTCATGTATATCTATTATTTCTGTTCATTTATTAATCATTATTAATCTGTTTGATATGAAATTGTACTTCATTTAATTCCAGTCTTGCTTCTTTTCCAGATTTGTTTCCTGTATTTATATATAATGACAGATAAATTCAGGTATAAAGGGGTTAATTATAATATATATGATTAAATAAATACATATAATTAAATGGTGTTTGTTTTTCCTTCATGTTTAACTGATGTCAAACGGAGAAAATGTTGCTCCTCGTGTCATCAAACAGCTGCAACAGAAGAAATCTGACAACGTAGATGCGTTTGTCTTTTGTCTGAGTTTCTCTTCATTTAATGGAAGTTAAACTCTCACATTACGCCTCGTTCTTTGATTTCCGTAACCTAAATTGTTTCCACTACTTTAGTATTTTTACAGACCTGAAATGAGACACACCTCATGTCTCCAAACATTTGAGACGCTCAGCACGAGCTCCATCTGCTGGCCGTGGATATGTACTGCATCTGAGGGAGGCGTTGCCAGGGGTTACCTGTCTCATCTCTGAGTCAGTGTATAATAAAAGATACATTCTCAACCTTGTGTTTGTGTTTCCACTGTCATTAATATCTTGTAATTTCCCTCTGGGATAAATAAAGTATTTGTTGTTACATTCAGAAGCGATTGGAACCCGGATAAAGCATCGAACACTGCAGTTTCTGGATAAAAGGTCATCGTCTGCATAAATTGTTCTTACTCCGTCCTCATTTTACTTTTTTTTTTACTGAAATGAATTACAAACATTTATTATTTAAGCGCATTTATTATCATTGCTGCATATTATGTATCTGTTCTTTTCATTAATTTATGATCAGTGAATAATAAAAGTTATGATCATCTATTATCTTAATTCAGATGATAAATATAATTGTTTAAATTTGGTAATGTTTTTGCATATTTATATTTCTTTTTTCCATTTAAGATCAACCCTCTTTTACTCATTCGGCATAATTGTTTCCCATGTTGTGTTTTTATTTCTCCGTCCTCAGTCTGGTCCACGGCTCAGTTTGTTGGAGGTTTGTTTGGAAACACCAGAAGGAACCAGAAGGAAAAGCTGTTCTTCTGTCATCAACTTCAGATCTGGATTATTACTGACCTTTATTGTAGATTAATGACTAAAATCTACATATGTACCCATAGCAGTAGAAATGTGTATTCATTTCAGACAAATAAGGTCAGACATGATCCTCTTTTATTAATAACATTTATCATTAAACATGAGCAGGAGCCTCATTACGGACATCTTTACTAACATTTTCAATTGTACACGACATGAGCCAGGACAGAGCAGTGGATGTGTTAATATAACATGACACCATGAGTTCATATACAGTATTGTTGGTAAGAATTTGTTAAAAACCAACAAAAAGAAAGAAAGCATATCCTTCACATTAATACTTAATCAATTATCAGAAATCTTCAACATGTCTCCCTTTACAATACATAGATTGCGTTTGTTTCATTATTTAAACAGATTTAAAGAACTTAGCTTGAAAAATAAGAAGTGTTGTATGAAGTTTCTGGTAGCACTTGTCATTAAACACTGAACATTTGTTGAACTTTAAAGGTACAGTGTGTTAAAATTACTGATATCTAGTGGTAAAGATGGGTATTGCATTGACGTCATATGTTTTCATCAGTGAGTGGATCCAGTGGTCTCATGTGTAGCTATAACTGTACTATGACTAAATATTTTTTTAATGTCTTTTAAGGCATTACTGATCCCAAACAGTCTCTAACTCCCATTAAACAAAGCTGGTACAGCAGTTTTAAAGTTCACATTTCTCACGTCACACACATTGTTTTGTCCATTTAGGGACACCGTAGTAAAAATGGTGGAATAAATGATTCAGGAAGTTTCAGGTCATGCAAAGCAGTGAACACAAGAGAGTTGCAGGGAAGGTGAAGACAGGCTTCGTGTTGCCTGAAAACAGTCAAATCAGTCAACTTTCTACAGTTTTTTCAAACTTAGAGAGAAAAAGGTTTTATAAGTTTCCACAGCAGCTACTGCATGCATGTTCTCACAGTCAGATACATTAGAATCAGCACAAGCTGGAAAATGTGATTAAACTAGTAAAAGTTTTTTTTTTTTTTTTTACATTAATTCAACCTAATTATTGGTGATGAAATCTTATGTTTTTGAGTTAAATCAACTTAAAAATCACACCCTCTAGTCTAAAATAAGTTTTTACTTTCACTCAAAGTAAATTTATTAAGTTGTTTCAGCTTCAGAGCGCATGAACAAAAAATGGGGTGGGGCTATTTTCAAAACTCAACACATTCTGACCACAAAAGCTCATGGGAAATAGAAATTCAGCAGGAATTTAACATTTTATCATTTTTGCCCTTTTTGTCTGTTCCGTGCTTGTTATGTTCACATTCAGAGGAAGTTGGTGAGAAATTCTGTTCAGTTTGGACGTTAAAGTTGCACCATGAGTGTGAAGGACAGAACAAGGAGATAAACTCCCAACCATACGCAATTTTATTCTATATGATGGAAGTGTGTGATACAAGGAATTTTGGCATCAATCTGATACCAAGTAATTGCAGGGTCAGCATCATAGATACTAATACTTTTTCATATTTAAAGGAATAGTTGGAATAGAATGATTTAACTTTATTTTCCACTTACCTTCATGGTGATCAAGACTCTGGACCACTTTAATATGTCAAATGCAGCCGGTGTTTAGGACGACTTCTCGCTTCCCCCCAATAGAGTTCACCAGGGTCCGAGCCAAAAAGGTCCATAAAAGTCCACAGAAAATTGTCAATATTCCTCCATACTGCTCGTCCAATGTAATCCAAGTGTCCTGAGTGGGTAGCGTCCAGAATTTACTTGAAACAACGTCATTTAGTATATTTTTAGAGCCTAAAAAGGAGTATCGTTTACTTTCATGAAGCACGCACATGCGCGGTCACGAAACTACGGAAGCCTCGGCATTCAGAGCCTACTCTGCCGATAATTCAAGGGTATAAGAAGAAATTCACTGTTTACATTGTGGTAAGAGCGCGAGAGCTTTAGACAAACCTGGACAAACACAAGAGGGGTTAATATTGATCTAAAAGAAAGAAAGAAAGAAAAAGAGAACGCGCGATCTCGTCTGCCGCGGCTTCCGCAGTTTTGTGAACGTGCATCAGCGTGCTTGCTGGGCATGCGATGTAGTCTTGTTTAGACTCTAAAAATATACTAAATGGCGTAGTTTCAAGTAAATTCTGGACGCTACCCACTCAGGACACTTGGATTACATGGGACGAGCAGTATGGAGGAATATTGACAATTTTTTGTGGACTTTTATGGACCCTTTTGGCTCTGACCCTGGCGAACTCTATTGGGGGGGAACGAGAAGTTGTCCTAAACGCCGGCTGCATTTGACATATTAAAAAAGTGTTCCAAAGTCTTGCTCACCATCAGGGTAAGTGGAAAATAAAGTTAAATCATTCTGAGGGTGAACTATTCCTTTAACTATTCCTATTCCATAGATCCGATGATCAAAAAGACCTGTAGAAGTTTGCCAAACTCGGCTCCTGAGGAATCGGTTAAGGGAAATAATAATAAAGCAAGTCTTTAACCTGTATGTAATCATTCTGTATGAATTTCACACGTAACACAAAAGGGTATATGCAATAAAGTCTGAGCTGTATCATATTAAATATATTTGTTTCAATTTCAGAAAATCATCAACCTATTTTTTTCTAGTCCACCTCTTATGATCTTATATCTTTCAATCCTTATGTGACTTTGTTTGACCTGTGTCAGTTGCCTGTTGCTATAATTCTATAAATTTCCCTGCTTTGGGATAATCGAAGCTTTATCGTTATCTTAAATAACACTTTTCAATGGAATAAATGTACTAGGTTATTTCAATGTGTTAATTATATATTTTTTGAGTTGACACCAATCATATATGACTTAAGCAAGTCATCACTTAATCACTTTGAAAGTTATTATGAACTGATGCTGAAGATGACCTCTCTTATCTACCTGGATAATCTCTGCTGCGACTGAAAGGCCTCTGCAGTGACTTGTCTCGGGCCGAGGGTCTGCTGGGGAATGGAGGATTTCTCCCCTTTAGCTGTAAACTTGCCAATTAATACCATAATAATGATACTTTTGTGACAAAAAATGTGTATTTTTACATCACCATAAAATGTCAGCTAAAACAAACTTGTTAATCATGAAATTATGGCCAGGCAGTGATGAGTACGCAAAATTCAGTGTTAAAGACATTATTGAAGATGTTTCTTTCAACAATTTTTGAAATATTTGATGAAATTGGGTTCACTACTCCATATGCTATGACTAAAAACTTTAAATGTATAAATATTATTCTACATCAGCTGTGAAACTAATGGGGCTGAAAAACATCCTCCAATCATCTCTGCATTCCTTTACTTTGTCATTTGTCTACTGGCTCGTCAATCACTTTTACTACCGTAGTAAGAGTGATTGACGGTCAGTTCAACAGGAAATAGATGGGAGTGATTGATTGGTGAGAGTAATAGTGCGTGCTGAAAGCGGCACAGTCTCGTCTTTCTGTTTATAGCAGGTAGCTAACATCATTCTGCTAGCAGTTAGCGACACTCAGACAACAACATCTGTTTTACTTGCGTTTGTGACATGATGGACAATATGTAGCTGCTGTCTGATAAACACCGTAGTGGCTCATGCATGTTTGTTCAGAGGAGGGAGCTGTGAATCTAGCAGTCTTGCGCATGCGCATTATTCACCTAACAGTCTCTGCATTCTGAAATACAGAAAACATCTTCTGCAGCGCCTTTAGTGTCAACTGATTTTTGTTTTGAAGCTTTAATTCCTCATCAGTATTCTTCTGTCCAGCCAGCACATCTTGGGCTTATTGCCAGTGAATGGAGACCACTTTAATCTACTTTAATCTACTTTAATCATTAAAATGATGTTAATCTAAGTCCGTGTTGATTTTTCATGTTACCGTATTTTCTGGACTATAAGTCGCATAAGTAAAAAAAAATGCATCATGAACAGGGAAAAAACACAAGTCGGACTGGACTATAAGTCGTATTTATTTATTTAAAATAGGGTGATTTTCAGATTGTTCATATCCCACTTGTCATTGCTAAAAAATTACCCAATCAGTCCATTTCCACTTTTAATGCCTGTAAATGATCATAAACATCAAAACTAAGAAGGATAAACATGTCTGAGGATTTGTTCCACCGTACAGACAGAACAGACAGACGTCCAAAATAAACTTTTACTGAGATGAGGCTATTTTGGGATTTTTGCCCGCGAAGCAGAATATAGTCATGACAAGCTTAGAGCGCCCTCTTTTGACATTAGAAGGTACTATTTACTCCTTGGCTCATGTCAGTCAATATGAATTAAGACTTAAAAATATGTGAAATTGTATATATTTTGATATATAAGTCACACTGGACTATAAGTCGCACAAGCCACCAAACTATGAAAAAAGTGTGACTTATAATCAGGGAAATACGGTAACTCTAATTAATAAGTTGTGCTTATGTCCAGGGTGTTCCTGCCACTCGCCTAATAATAGCTGGGATAGGCTCCAGCAACCCCCGCGACCCTGAACTGGATAAGCGGTACAAAGAATGATGAATGACTGACTGAAGTTATGCTTATTACTAAACAATTTATGTAGATTAAGCTGATAAGGAACGATTGCAGGACAGAATCATGGTAATATATGGTTTTTGAACATCATTGACATGCCATTTCCTTGTTTTGGCAATTAATTAGCTCATTATTCTAATCACGCTAATTGCCCAAAGTTCAACTTTTAGCAACCAAATGGAATTTTATCCAGTAGGTCTATAGATGACATTTTAATAATAAAAGTTCATAGTATTCAACATTTCTGGGTTCAAGGAATTTCCACTGGACTAAGTCTTTTCAACCACAATTCAAAGCAATATTTCACTTTACTAAATTATAATTTAGAACATTATTTAATTTGAATAACTTCTTTTGAAAAGGCAGAATTTGTAAGTTTAAGGTGATTCTTTCCAACATCAGCAGCAATGAGAAAAAACACAACCGCCACCTCCACATACCACCACAGGGTGGCAGTAATGAGCAATACTCACACCCTGCAGTCCAGGTAGGGATGGGCAAATCGATACCCTGGAGTCGATACTTCAATACCAGTCAGGCAACATACTGGATTCAATACTGTTTTGAGTATGTAGACACCACTGTACAGATACAAAACATGCACGTTGTTTCCACTTTGAGTTTTAGTCAATGAAATTATGTGAAAGCAGCCAGATTCTAGCTTGATGTTACATCACATGATGGTAGCAGATATTATAATGCAGCTACTGTTGGTATTTGTGCTTTAATGCAGGTTATTGCACATTTTTTTGGTAAATTATGCTTTATATTTGAACATTTTCCACTGAAATCCTGTAAATTATGCTTTATATTTGAACATTTTCCACTGAAATCCTGTAAGTTATGACAAGTTTTTAATTTTATTTACTCAAATGGATTTAGAAGCATTTCTTTCCAGTAATTCTGTTCAGGTTTTAGATTTCCCTTGCATTCAAGATATTACTGCAAACTGTAAAATCACGTGATTCTTGGGTACAAAAAAGCACTGGTAAAAAAGTACCATATACTACTCGTATCGTATTGACAGCAAAATTTTCTGTATCACCCATCTGTAATTCCAGCTGTTGGTTGTGGAATTAAATGAAAATTTTGTCAACATCTGGCGTAAAAGTAACACGGCATTTCAGAATAGGAACATCATACCAACAGTAAAATATGGTAGTAGTGTGATGGTCTGGGGCTGTTTTGCTGGAAAACACACACACACACACACACACACACACACACACCACACACACACACACGCACACACCCACACACACACACACACACACACGAGAGTCCAGTCTAGATGGCTCAACTTATTTCCACACATGTACAATGGTGCCCCCAATGTGCGGCCATGGCCCCCCTGAATAATATTTTTTCATTTATATAATCTTTTATGTACTATTAGCAAGGCGCAGCATTGTTTGATTTGCTTGAATGTCAAAGTCTTTATAAGCTAATAAAAATAGAATTACACTCAAACATTTGAAGTTGAAGTTTTGTGAAGTCATTTGTTTGACACACACACACATGTACACACACATATAGAGCAATGGAGGAAGTTGAGCTCGTGATTTACCTGCTGTTTGTTTTGCTGGCAGATGTGTAGAAAACACCCAATAACTACAGTAAGCCAAATCTGAACTTGTAGGACAATGCTTCTTCAGGACAATTAGTTGTTCATCTACTTAAATTATTGGTGAAATAATGTCTAATCCAGTGTTCACACCGGACGCGAATGTGAACACGGGAGGCCCATTCATTCTGCCCCTCCGCTGTCATTATTTTAGGCGCTTTCGTACTGTAGGAACCTTCTGGAGTTCCTAGAACCTTTTCAGGAACCAGGCCGTTTTTTAGGTGCATTCGGACATATAGGAACTAGGGACCTCTGCCCTCAGTTCCTAGAACCGTTTTAGCTCCTACTCTGAGGCAGGGTCTTTTCGGGGTTCCATAGGAACTGAAATACGTAGATGTTTGGTGATTGGTAAAACTGGCAAGCCGCGCCCCTTACGTGATCTCCGCTTCTTCTGGCCCACCATATTTAAAACGTCCCACAGCTGTTTACTGAGATCGTAACAAGAACTATTACAATAGGAGTGTACCAATTCATTATTAAATCAATCACAATGGTACACGTCCTGAATCCAGAACTATTCTGAAATGTCCAAAAGCAATTATTTTCATATTAATTTAATGACCAAATACAGCTGCAATGTGTGGCAGTAGAATCTGCGGCTGCCGGACCGTCCACTTCTGTCCACTAAAATGTCCCTGCATACTTAAACGAAAGGTAAACAAGACGTTAGTGGGGCAGCTTTCCAACGGGGGGGGGGGGGGGGGGGATGTTCCATTACGTGATACAAATAACCGTAATGATGGAAAGCTGGTAAGCTAGCTTTATAATGCTTTGAATAAAAGAGATGAGAAACCTCAGTTTTGCATCAGATCATCTGGGGCATAAATTTGTCACTGTCACAGACGATTGGGTCAAACATGGTTCCTATCAGTTTTTCCTCATGTGCCAATGCAAACTGATGAGGAAGGTAGTTCTGATAACTAAACTCGGGATGCGTAGTTATAGGAACTCCCTTCTCAGAACCTCTGTGCGAATGCCCCTATGGATATATGCGGATCTACGACTAATCTAAATATTGTCCAAAGGAGTCAGAGTGATGGAGAAATGTTACTGATGAGTAAATACACGTATAAACTCCTAGAAATAAGGTCCAGGTTGAAAGAAACAGGAGCTATCCTTTAATAACCCTTGGCCACCCCTAAAACGATCTCTGCGGGCACCCCTGCACATGGAGAGTTGAGCTGAAGCCGTTTTAATTGTGGAATAAAAATGAAACCTCTGAACAAGCTCAAGATCCAAATTCAGCCAGAGCTGTGGGTCAGGATGAAAACAGAGCCGATAACCAGAGATGTAAACAAAAGTAATTTTATTGAGGTCAGACTGTGTTACAATGAGATCTGTGATATAGCAGCTATCTGACAGACATGACTGCAGGGATGGATGAAGGTGGTGATCTGGGGGGGGGGGACGGACGTGGGGCTCAGGCTGCCCAGTGTTCCTGACCACTTCGTCAGGGCGACGTCCAACCCTGGAGCAAGGCATTTCCATGATTCATCTTGCAGGCGGCATGTCTGTCTGAAGCAGACATTGTTGGATGAGGAGCACAGCGGCTTTAGAAACACTTGCGATGGACGATGTCCAGACCAGACTCGTCGTACTCCTGCTTGCTGATCCACCTCTGCTGGAAGGTGGAGAGGGAGGCCTGGATGGAGCCTCCGATCCAGACCGAGTACTTCCTCTCTGGAGGAGCGATGATCTGAAAGCAGACGGAGAAAACGTTGAAGACGGAAGCTTCATTTACAAGCCTGAGCACAACAATCTGTGGAAAAACATCCATGGTGCACGTTCTGGTCTAGAGTTAGCCAGGGTTCCCACTCTTTTCTTCAAGTTATTTTCAAGGACATGAAATGAAAAAATACTTTATCCGAGAAGGGAAATCAGGACTTTTCAGCTGCTACAGTACATGTCAAGTTACAGATGCGGGCATGAAAAAGTTCCTCCTTTTTCTGCCAGAGGAGTAATAGTGCACCATTACTGCACTATCACTGGCTGAATGACTTGTCCTGCGAATACGTCATCACGCAAGGTGTCCAAACTTGGCATGTGGAAACGTCTTTGTTCCGGGCATTCATTTATGCTCTGAAATCATTTCCCCTGGGCACACAGGTGTTTCTCTGTGCGATTGAATTGGCAGACAAGTGGCTGGTAAGTGGCTGGCAGTCGGCTGAAAGGGGAACGTTTTCATGCCCACATCTGTATCACAACACAGCTGCCGAACTTCTCCCGACTCTTGCAGACGTGCTTCTCCCTGCTCCCTCCCTGCCTCCTTTTTACCCACCTGCATCTTTGTCCTGTCACATCTTGGAGCCTCTCTCTGCATTTTTCTCCTAAATCCTAAAACTTGGCTGATTTGGACGCCATGGTGAGACCTGCTGAAGACTTTACAGGCAGACAGAAACATGCTTCTGCCTGGACCCAAACTATCTCTCTTACCTCAATCTGGTCCCCGGGAGCGGCCGTGCAGCTGCTTCTTATCAAAACATGGCCTTGGCTGGAATCTGCAGAATTGATGCTCTGTACCCCCCCTACCCCCATCCATTCCCGGTCGGGAGTGCCTGCCTCAGACGGACAAATAACACCTATGCCTGAACTGTAGTGACCTCTCCACCCGCTTACACACACACTGACTCACAACACATCCTGAATCTCACTTGCTCGCCGCAACCCCCACCCCTCCTCCCCCTCTTCCTGACAGTGGGGCTGACGGATGCACGGTACAGAAACTGCGACCTCGCTTCACTGTGAGGGAGATCCCCACCCACCGCTGATGTGTCTACGATGTTGTAAACCTGTCTGAATATGTGCTTAATAGGGGATTATCACGCTTACCGGAAGTTCCCGGATTTTGGACACTTCCTCTTCCGGGCCATGTTAACGACAGCCGTTTCTGCTCTGTTATACTGTTTAAATCGGATAAACTCCAAACATTAGGGCTGGGACGATTCGTCGACGTAACCGATTATGTCGACGCAAAAAATACGTCGACGCAAAATATGCGTACCGATGCGTCGTCAGACCAAAACAAAGATGGCGGCGCCATGGGACTTCAGACTAAAACAAAGATGGCGGCGCGATCTCTGCGAGTGGCTCTTCCAGGTTTCCAAAGTGTAAGGCAGTGAAGGCCCACACTCGTTTATCGAAGGTATAGGGATATTAGGGATGGCGAATCCGAAGCCTAATGAGACATGACACAACTTCCGTGAGATGGACGCCATGTCTTCAGACACGTCAGGCCTGTTTGTGACGGTCAGCATGAAGCACAAGCTCCATCTGCTGGCTGTGGGTGGAACTGCAGCTGATGTCGGGAGCTGTCTCGTCTCTGACTGAATATAATTAAAGTCACGTTCTCAACCTCATGTTCGTGTTTCATCTGTTGGTAATAGTATTGTGTAGTCACTTCTGGGATAAATAAAGAATTTTTAATTTAATTTCCAAGTTATTGCTACCCATATTAAGCATTAACAGACTAAAGATGTAGATGCACTTTTTCTGGAAGGTAGACCCATGTTCAATATAGATGTTCAACTCTGAATGTTTACTTATCTTCATTATCTTTTGTTGGAAAATAATATCTGTCTTAGCTTAAATCCTCCAAGTTTACATGATCATATTATTTCAATAATGACTTTTTTATTATTATTTTCATGTAAATGAAAGAATTAAAAGCCTGTTTTTCAGTCCGCTGTGTTTTCAACATAAATTTTACATTCTGTTGGTTCATGAAAAACTCCATGACAGGCTGCTGGCTCCCACTGCCTTTTTATTCATGCTCTTTTTTACATTTTATATATCTATATCAGCATATATAAATTGCTGTCTGTCAATTTATGAGGAGATAATCGATAATCGAATCGAATCGAGTCGAATCGAACTAAAAAAGTGAATCGTTAGATTAATCGATGCATCGAAAAAATAATCGATAGATTAATCGTTTTAAAAATAATCGTTTAACACAGCCCTACCAAACATACTTAAGTTTTCATTCCAGACTGAAGTGATACTGGATCAAAAGCTGTATCAAAGCGATCGATTCGCCGCGGTGAAGGGCCGAACTTTATAATAAAACACACGTTTGTTTGTCGCCGGTGGGGCACGACACGGCACTTCACAGCATGCTAGCATTAGCCAGCTAGCGTTTACTGACGTGCTTAACATTGTGCATCTTAAAACACATAAACATCTGAAAATCGGGTCTGTACCCCTCCGTTTCCAGTGGAACAACTGGGGACTGCCAAGAAAGGAGACGCTTTCAGATGCTTGTGTGTTTTCAGCTGCACAACTTTAACCACATCATCAAGCTGGCTAATGCTTACAGGCTAACACGACTGTATAGTCTGCCGGCCACAGACAAATGTGTGTCCTTTTATTATAAAGTTCGGTCCTTCACTGCGGCGAATCGGTCGTTTTGATCCACTTCTTCCTTAGCATCACTTCAGTCTGGAATGAAAACTTGGCATTGGCGTTTATCCGATTTACAAAGTTTAACAGAGTAGTAGCTGGCGGACTACTGTTAGCAGGCTAGCATTAGCCAGCTTGATGATGTGCCTAACTTTGTGCGGCTGAAAACACACAAGCATCTGAAAGCGTCTCCTTTCTTGGCAGTCCCCAGTTGTTCCACTGGAAACGGGGGGGTACAGACCCGATTTTCAGATGTATGTGTGTTTTAAGACGCACAAAGTTAAGCACGTCGGTAAATGCTAGCTGGCTAATGCTAGCATGCTGTGAAGTGCCGGTGTTGTGCCCCACCGGCTGCAAACAAACATGCTACGTTATTTTATTATAAAGTTTGGCCCTTCACTCTGGAGAATCGCTTTGATCCACTTCCTCATTAGTATCACTTCAGTCTGGAATCCGTGAAAATTTCAGTAGGGTTGGCGTTTATTCACGTTATCTACGAAGTAAAGCAGAGACATTGAACTGGACCGGAAGTGGGCCGTCTAACTGTTTAAAACCGGAAGTTCGGAACACGGAAGTGTGATAATCCCCTATTGTATTGAGGTGTTTTTTTTCACCTAAACATACGTCCCCTGCAGGGGGCGTGTCCTTTAGGTTCTTTTTTTCCCCTCTCCCCGCCTCTGCCCCAATATGTCCCTTTCATCCTGCAAAGGTGCGCCTTGAGTGGCGGCATGGCCTCAGTCTGCCTGATCCTGTTTGTGTTTATATGTTCTGTCTGTTTGTCTTGGATGGGTTGTACTGGAACATGAATTTCCCCTCGGGGATCAATAAAGTATCTATCTATCTATCTATCTATCTATCTATCTATCTATCTATCTATCTATCTATCTATCTATCTATCTATCTATCTATCTATCTATCTATCTATCTATCTATCTATCTATCTATCTATCTATCTATCTATCTATCTATCTATCTATCTATCTATCTATCTATCTATCTAAATTCCACCTCAAGTTTTGTGAGAAGTGCTCTACAATTGTATATTTTGTGCAGAGATGAAGTAGTGATTAACAGAGACGAAGCAGAGAAGCTTCAGCTCAATGTTGCCATTTAAAGGCAGCTGGAAACATACGTGTGTTAAATGTTTAAGCTGTTTGCGTTCAGTCACAATGGAGAGAAGCGGAGGGAGGAAGAATAATTTTCCAGGACATTTTACTCTCATTTTCTATGACTGGAAAAATGTTGAATCATTTTCAAGGTTTTCCAGGATGTGTGGTAACATTGAAGAAATACACCTTGATTCTCATGATGGACGGGCCCAGGGTAGTGATCTCCCTCTGCATGCGGTCGGCGATGCCGGGGTACATGGTGGTACCGCCAGACAGCACGATGTTGGCGTACAGGTCCTTCCGGATGCCCTCTTCACACTTCATGATGCTGTTGTAGGCGGTCTCATGAACGCCAGCTGACTCCATTCCTGGAAACGGGAGAGAGCAGGTCAGCTGCAGACTCACCAACGCATCCAAGAGGAAGTTAGGAAACATGTGGAGCAAAGACCAATAATTCCAAGTTTTCACTTTAGACCGGACCAAGGGACTCCAGCTCCAGTCCCACAGGTCTGAGACGTTTCCCAGAACACCAGATTCAAATGAAAAACTGTTGGCCAGGCATGTTGACGGGGGCCTGTCCTGTTCTGTCTGATCACTTCTTAATAACTTTTGAGTTTACTTTACTTGACTACACGATGGCTGAGAATAAATTCCATTACAGTAGATGTTTATCAGATAGTGCCGTTACCAAGTTTAAAGAATCTATTTCATCACTATTTCCTACAATGCCAGATGTTAACGTCACAGAAAGCATCTATTCAAGCTTTACTCCAGTTCACATTGATCAGCTTGCTGATAAAATAGCAGTTTCAACCCGCACAGTACTAGATAATGTGGCTCCGTTAAAAAAGAAGATCATCGGTCAGAGGAAGGAAGCTCCTTGGTTTAATTCCCAGCTACGAGCTTTAAAACAGACATCTAGACGTTATGAGAGGAAATGGCGCGCATCTGGCTTAGAGGAGTCTCGCTTAATCTGGAAAGAGAGTCTAATTGTTTATAAAAAATTCTTACGTAAGACTAGAACAGCTTACTATTCATCATTGATAGAGGAAAATAGGAATAATCCCAGGTTCCTTTTCAGCACTGTAGCCAGGCTGACGAAGAGCCGTAGTGCTGTTGAGCCATGCATTCCCGCGACTCTCAGCTGTGACGATTTCATGAGTTTCTTTACAAACAAAATTGTTTCTATTAGAGAGAAAATCCATGACATCCTCCCAGCTACTAACGACTTCTTACCCCCTGCAGGTTTAGAGACATCTGTAGATGCTGAATTATGTCTGGATCATTTCTGTCCTGTACAGATATCTGAGTTAACCAAACTAATAGTGGCATCCAAACCTTCTACCTGCATTCTGGATCCCATCCCAACCAAGTTGCTAAAGGAAGTCTTTCCTTTGATTAACACTTACCTACTAGATCTAATTAATTCATCGCTATTGGCAGGATATGTACCTCAGTCCTTTAAGACTGCAGTAATAAAACCTTTACTTAAAAAACCTACTCTTGACTCAGGAGAATTAGCTAATTATAGACCGATATCCAACCTCCCCTTTATGTCTAAAATTCTTGAGAAAACAGTTTCAGCTCAACTTTGTGCCCATCTGAGCAGAAATAATCTGTTTGAAAAGTTTCAGTCTGGTTTTAGAGCTCATCATAGCACAGAGACGGCACTGGTGAAGGTTACTAACGATCTTCTCATGGCTTCAGATAAAGGACTCCTGTCCATACTTGTCCTGTTAGATCTCAGTGCTGCATTCGACACCATCGATCACAACATTCTGCTACAGAGACTTGAACATGTTATTGGAATTAGAGGAACTGCATTAGATTGGTTCAAGTCATACTTATCTGATAGATTTCAGTTTGTTAATGTCAACAACGAGTCTTCATCACACACCAGAGTAACTCATGGAGTTCCCCAGGGTTCTGTGCTCGGACCAATTCTCTTCACATTATATATGCTTCCTTTGGGTAATATCATCAGACAACATGGCATAAATTTTCATTGTTATGCAGACGACACTCAGATATACTTATCTATGAAGCCTGATGAAACCAATCAGTTTGTTAGATTACAAAGATGTCTTAGTGACATAAAGACCTGGATGACCCTGAACTTTCTGCTTCTAAATTCAGACAAGACCGAGGTTATAGTCTTTGGACCCGAAAAACTCAGGACTAAATTATCTAGCTTTATAGTTGATCTGGATGGCATTAATTTGGCTTCCAGCACCACAGTGAAGAATCTTGGAGTCATTTTTGACCAGGATTTGTCTTTCAACTCCCATATAAAACAGGTTTCTAGAACCGCCTTCTTTCACCTACGTAATATTGCTAAAATTAGGAACATCTTATCTCAGGACGATGCAGAAAAACTAGTCCATGCTTTTGTTACTTCCAGATTGGATTATTGTAATTCCTTATTATTGGGCTGCCCCAAATATGCCTTGAAAAGTCTCCAGCTGATCCAGAATGCTGCAGCCAGGGTTCTGACTAGAACCAGCAGGAGAGATCATATTTCTCCAGTTCTAGCTTCTCTTCATTGGCTCCCTGTTAAATCCAGGATAGAATTTAAAATTCTTCTTCTCACATATAAAGCTCTCCATGACCAAGCTCCATTATATATTAGAGATCTCATAGTTCCATATATTCCAAGCAGGGCACTTCGCTCTCAGACTGCAGGCCTTTTGGTAGTTCCAAGGGTCTCTAAGAGTAGAATGGGAGGCAGAGCGTTTGGCTATCAAGCCCCCTATTATGGAATCAGTTACCACTTCAGGTTCGGGAGGCAGACACCCTCTCTACCTTTAAGATCAGGCTTAAAACCTTCCTTTTTGATAAGTCTTATAGTTAGGGATGGCTAGCCTTCCCTTAGTTAAGCTGCTATAGGTTTAGACTGCTGCGGGACATCCATGATGCACTGGGCTCTTCCTCTCCCACCATCTCTGTCTCTCCATGTAGAAACCTGTGACAGTATTGCATCATTAACTGTGTTCTCCTCTCTCAGCAGATCTGGCTGGATAACGTTGCAGTGTTTGTTGGTCTCCCTTTCTGTCTTCTCCCCCCCCAGCCGGTCGAGGCAGATGGCCGCCCTACCTGAGCCGGGTTCTGCCGGAGGTTTTTCCTCCCTGTTAAAAGGGTGTTTTCCTTCCCACTGTCGCCACCCCTCCGTGCTTGCTCAGGATGGGGGATTGGACCGGGTCAAGTCAAGATTCGATCCAATCTGTTGGTTTCCTTAACTAGGCTATTATGAATCTGACCTGAATTTTTCTGTCTGTTTAAGCGCCCTGAGGTGACATTGTCATGAATGGACGCTATACAAATAAAGTTGAATTGAATTGAATTGAATTGAATTAAATTGTCTGCTCTGTGACTGTTATTGTTAGCATAGAATGTCCATAAATGTCTACGTCCATAAAAACATGTCTGTCAGGTAAACAGGTCTCCTTCGTTAAAGACGCTGCGTCTCAATGGGACTTACCTGTGTAAATAAAGTTTAAACTAAAATTAAATAGCTACGTATATCAGTAAACTGATAACTTTCATTAGTAATATGCTTTGAATTTTAATATTCAAAGCATATTTCAAAGTAACAGGGCAAACGTCAGTAATTATTTCACCTACAGCAGTAAAAGATGAAATATTTCAATATTTACATCTGAAATGGCATTTTTTCATCACAGGCAGGAGCTCATCACGAAACATGGCCATGTTCCGCCTTTACGGTTCAACACATCACACGCAGCAATGAATTATGGGCAATTTGAACATCTATGTTCACATCTATGTGGACTTCACCGAAATGTGGATTAAGGGCGCAAAGGGGGGGTGGCAGACCTCCGCCCTGGAGAATTGGCACACACTACGCACTTCAACCCCTCAATGGGAGCGCACATTCTAGGGACGCAAGGGTGGAAGTGCAGGTATCGGGACAGGGCCCCAGTCACCAATTCATCTGCTCCAGAAAGCCAATGCTCAAACAATTTACAGGATCCAACACCCACAGAATGATGTTCCTTCATTTTCTACTCAACCTCATGCTGAGCAAAACAAAAAGGTCCATAAAAGTCCACAAAAACTTGACAATATTCCTCCATACTGCTCGTCCAATGTAATCCAAGTGTCCTGAGTGGGTAGCGTCCATACTTTACTGGAAACCACATAATTTACTAGATTTTTATAGCCTAAACAGTAGAACATCGCACTTTTGATGCGCGTCCATGGGAGTTAACAACACTACGGAAGCCTCTGCGTTCAGCGCCTACTCTGCTGATTAGGGCTGTGTTAAACGATTATTTTTTAAACAATTAATCTATCGATTATTTTTTGTGCATGATTAATCTAACGATTCACTTTTTTAGCTCGATTCGACTCGATTCGATCCGATTATCAATTATCTCCTCATAAATTCACAGACAGCAATTTATATATGCTGATACAGATATCTAAAATGTAAAAAAGAGCATGAATAAAAAGGCAGTGGGAGCAGCAGCCTGTCATGGACTTTATCATGAACCAACAGAATGTAAAATTTATGTTGAAAACACAGCGGACTGAAAAACAGGCTTTTAATTCTTTCAGTTACATGAAAATAATAATAAAAAAGTCATTATTGAAATAATATGATCATGTAAACTTGGAGGATTTAAGCTAAGACAGATATTGTTTTCCAACAAAAGATAATGAAGATAAGTAAACATTCAGAGTTGAACATTGTATTGAACATGGGTCTAGCTTCCAGAAAAAGTGCATCTTCATCTTTACTCTGTTAATGCTAAATACGGGTGCCAATCACTTGGAAATGAAATAAAAAATTCTTTATTTATCCCAGAAGTGACGACACAATACTATTACCAACAGATGAAACACGAACATGACGTTGAGAACGTGACTTTAATTATATTCAGTCAGAGACGAGACAGCTCCCGGCATTAGCTGCAGTTCCACCCACGGCCAGCAGATGGAGCTCGTGCTTCATGCTGACCGTCTCAAACAGGCCTGACGTGTCTGAAGACATGGCGTCCATCTCACGGAAGTTGTCTCATGTCTCATTAGGCTTCGGATTCGCCATCCCTAATATATAGTTATACCTTCGATAAACGAGTGTGGGCCTTCACTGCCTTACACTTTGGAAACCTGGAAGAGCCACTCGCGGAGATCGCGCCGCCATCTTTGTTTTAGTCTGAAGTCGCATGGCGCCGCCATCTTTGTTTTGGTCTGACGACGCATCGGTATGCATATTTTGCGTCAAAGTATTTTTTGCATCGACGTAATCGGTTATGTCGACAAATCGTCCCACCCCTACTGCTGATGATGCAAGCGTAGTCGTTTACATTGTGCAAAGAGCGACCGAGCTGCGGCCAAACACAAGTGGCACATTCTGACAGAGGTTCTAGGATCAGTTCCTATAACTCCCCGTCTGGAGTTTAGTTATCAGAACTACCTTCCCCATCAGTTTGCATTGGCACATGTGCCTTGAGGACCAGGGTTGGGAATCACTGTTTTAGTGGATGGAAGTGGATGGTCCGGCAGCCGCAGATTCTACTGCAGCTGTATTTGGGTCATTAAATTAGTATAAAATAATTGCTTTGACATTTCAAAATAGTTCTGGATTTGGGACGTGTACCATTGTGATGGATTTAATAATGAATTGGTACACTCCTATTGTCATAGTTCTTATTACAATCTCAGTACACAGCTGTAACAGCTGTGGGACTTTTTAAATATGGCGGGCCGGAAGAAGCGGGGATCACGCAAGGGGCACGGCCCGTTCTACCAATTACCAAACATCTACGCATTTCAGTTCCTATGGAACCCCAAAAAGACCCTGCCTCGGACTAGGAGCTAAAAAAGTTGTTGGAACTGAGGGCCGAGGTCCCTAGTTCCCATTTGTCCGAATGCACCAAAAAAACGTCCTGGTTCCTGAAAAGGTTCTAGGAACTCCAGAAGGTTCCTACAGTACGAAAACGCCTAAAATAATGACAGCGGAGGGGCAGAATGAATGGGCCTCTTAGACATTATTTCACCAATAATTTAAGTAGATGAACAACTAATTGTCCTGAACAAGTATTGTCCTACGAGTTCAGATTTGGCTTGCTGTAGTTATTGGGTGTTTTCTACACGTCTGCAGCAAAACAAACAGCAGGTAAATCACGAGCTCAACTTCCTCCATTGTTCTGTGTGTGTGTGTGTGTGTGTGTGTGTGTACTTGTGTGTGTGTGTGTCAAACAAATGACTTCACACAGCTTCAATATGATGAACTCACACTGAAAACCAGAACTGAAGACGCCTTAGTTGTAATGGTAACAAACTAAACTGGGGTAGTGTGGTGTCGGCCCAATTAGGGCGGGGCTAAGTAGGTGCTGATGTGAAAGGAGCACTGGGGGGGGGTTCTGGGTAGAGCCTTCCTGGATGAGTTTACATAAGAGGCCGAGTCGATTAGGCGTGACAGACCTGCGGGGACTAAGGCAAAAAACACAGATGACGGAAAATGTTTGAGTGTGATTCTATTTTTATTAGCTTATAAAGACTTTGACATTCAAGCAAATCAAACAATGCTGCACCTCGTTAATAGTTCATAAAAGATTATATAAATGAAAAAAAAAAGGTTTTCTGGGATGGCGTGCTTTTTGTTCAGGGGGGCAGCGTTAGTTTATTTACGTTTCCTACAAATGTAGAATTTTATTTTGAAGAGGATAAAGAAGCAGGTCGGAGTCAGACTCACCGGGAAACAGGCAGCAGCCGGACCTCTCTGCTCGTCTCTCCTGTACAGCATCTGTTTACCGAAACTTCAGGCTCCAGCGTGTTGAGACTTCTAACACAATGAAACTGTGATCATCTCCTCGGAAATCTTCTTTTTCATCCATCGTTGCTTCATCACATCGGTCATACAGCTCCTGCTATTGGCAGAGACCTGCTGCTCGGTTATATGAGGATGTCTCTGGTCATCAGATCTCCTCCAGCTGCTTCCAAAGATGCATCCTTTCCTCCATCTTCATCCTTATAAACTGGAACTATTTAAAACTCGACTGGAACCATGCAAGTTGTTATCTTCTCATTTTTTTAAAAACCTAGTTATTTACTGTGGCTAGCTCGCGGCTAGCCGTGAGCTGCGAGCTAACGCGGGGAACAAGCGTCTCTGTCACGCCTGGCTCTATGCCAAACACCGGTTTGCATTTCCTTATCAGTTGTGGGTCTGCTTGTGTTGTTCCGGGTCACTCTTACAGTTCTGGTTCCCTCGGTGTGGTCTTGCAGTTTTGTGGTCTTGAACCAGTGGACCTGAGGCTGGAGTCAGACTGTAGGCAGCTGGCTACAGTGCTACTCCGGTTCCAGCTTGCAAAATGTGATTTCCCCAAATTCCTCAGCATTATCACACTTTTGTGAACTGGCGGATGATCCCACCACACAAACCAGTTCCAATCTAGCTGTTTTGGAGCATCTTTCATGTTTTCCACGGCTTAGATTATACATGTAACTCAATAGGCAGACTGCAACTCTGTATGTCGCTGATGACACAACATGGTGCCTAGTTTCGCAAATGAAAAGCTACTATTATTTAGCCGAGCCTCCTAAACATCTGATATTTACGTTAATACATGTCTGATTAACTTCTAACTGCACAGAGCTACTCATTTTGTCTTGGTGTGTTGTTGTATGGCAAAGTTACTTGAAGTTAAGGTTGTGTCATCAACACTTAAAAGTCCTTTTGTTTTAGGTTTTTACAGTTCTGGACATTCAGATGTGAAATAAAAGCTGAATTGTTGCATTTGAAAGGATGTACTATGGATGTATTATGATATAACATTACATGAGTGGTTTTTTGGTCTCAGTGACAACAATAATATTGTTTATCGTTAGGGATGCACCGATGGATCGGCTGGACATCGGTATCGGCCGATGTTTGCCTTGTTAACTGCCATCGGCCAATAGAAATGACATTCACCGATGGCAGTGGCCGAATATTATATGAAATGAAATGATAAATCTTTTTCCGAAGGGAAATCAGTTTGTGTCATTTTTTTTTTTTTTTTTTTTTTTTTATAAATAAAAAAAGTCAGTTGTCTTGTTTTTGGGTGATGGTTGCTGGAAGAATGAATTCCTGTATCTCTCCGTCCTACAGTGACTTGCGCAGCCTCCACTGAACACACTCTGTTGATTCTTCACCGTGTTGTGAGATATATATTTTTATATATGTATATATATATATATATATATATATATATAGCCTATATACTGTATATATACATACATATATATATATATATATATATATATATATATATATATATATATATATATATGTGTGTGTGTGTGTGTGTGTGTGTATATATATATATATATATATATATATATGTATATATGTATATATATATATATATATATGTATATATATATGATGATTTACATGTGTCATCAACACTGTTCTTAAGAAAAACTTCTTCCCCCTCTTTTTTGGGCGGGTGTGGGAAGATACTGTTAGAAGGCATCCGCACACTTTCCTCAGTAGAGAAACGAAGATGGCGGTGGTCGTGTGGCAATATTTTACCGTTTCAGAAAAAGATCAGCGTTGCGCAGTTTGCAGTACATGCTCCACAAATATTTTTTTATTGGGCCATGAAAATAATCTTCTCACTGTGTATGTTTTTGTTTATTTGGCTAAAACCACTCAATTTTGTTGGGCAATATACTGAAGCATTCTTTTTAGTGATTATCAGTCCCAAGTTTTCAGAAAAGAGCTTGTTATAACTGATGTCAACCACAAAGTGACATTAAAGGTTGAATTTGTGCTCATTCAAGGACAGACTGATGAAGAGCTGAAAGACTTGTACATTTCTGTGGCACAAAGGAAGTAATAAATAAAAATAGAAAACGTCGGCCATCGGCCAAGTTATTATGTTCAACATCGGTATCGGCCCAGACTTTCACAATCGGTGCATCCCTATTTATCGTCAATATGTGGGATAATATGTCGTCCAGCATCATTCATCATCCCAGGCCTAGATTAGACCTGATCCCAAGAGATGACTTCATCCCTGCAGCAAAGAAACGGAGGGGGAAATGAGTGAACAGGAACGTTACCAATGAAGGAAGGTTGGAAGAGCGCCTCGGGGCAGCGGAACCTCTCGTTGCCGATAGTGATGACCTGCCCATCAGGAAGCTCGTAGCTCTTCTCCTGCAAGGATGAGGTTGCTGCCGTCTGCATCTCCTGCTCGTAGTCCAGAGCCACGTAGCACAGCTTCTCCTTGATGTCCCGGACGATCTCACGCTCAGCTGCAGTTGATTTGATTTATTTAAACACATAATAGTAAATGACAAATATTTTAAAGAATAAAAGACGTACAAAAGCCCCCCAGAACAGAGCAAGAACAAAACTCAAAGAAAGCAAAAACAAAGATGTAAATTATTATAATCTGCCCCCCATTGGTATCGGCCTATATCGGCCGTAAAACTGAGTATCGGACAATATATCGATTCATCTGCATATGAAAATATCACGATAATTCAGTGTATCAGTATTTTTCGCCACACCTACAAAATATCCCCTCTTTTTGGGTATTGCCCCCCCCGGGAGAAGAAAATCCAGGTGGTTCTAGGATATAACGCACATATTCTGTTGGCTTTGTTTGGACAACTGTCATTAATTGAACCCAAGAGGGACCTTATCAGGTACTGAACAAAACTGCCTGGACGAAAGAACGCCAGGCATTTCCCGAAAGTTTTCACCCGTTCCGCCGAGAGGCGTGCTGTCAAAGTCACCGAGTCCCGGGATAGTCCGAAAAAGACTATGTCCTGCGCCGGGGACAGCATGCTCTTTTCCGTGTTTATCACGAAACCCAGGTCAGCTAGGTGGCGCACAAGAATGCGCGTGTGTGCCCTGGCCTCCTGTTCGGATTAAGCCAGTAGGAGCCAATCGTCCAGGTATGTGGCCAAGCGGATGCCCTGCCGCCTCAGCGGAGCTATCGCCGCCTCGGTGCACCGCACGAACACCCGTGGGCTCAGAGATAGGCTAAAAGGGAGCACTCTGTACTAGTAGCAAATTCCCTGGAAAGCAGATCTTAAGTACTTTCTGTGGGGAGGATAGATCGGGATGTGGAAATACGCGTCTTTCAGATCGACAGAAGTGAACCAATCATTCTGCCACACAAGACATAACAGGGATGCGTGTGTAAGCATCCTGAATTTGTATTTCCTGAGATATCTGTTCAGAGCACGTAGGTCCAGGATAGGGCGAATTCCGTCCCCCCCCCCGTTTACCTGGAGTAGAACCCGCTCTGACTCTGTGGGGGGACTACACAAATGGCTCCTTTGTTTAACAGAGAGATGATCTCTTCCTGCAAAACACGAGCTGGCTCCCCCCGAGCCTGAGAGTTTATTATGCTGGTGAAACGTGGAGGTATGGTGGCGAACTGCAACCTGTACCTCTTTGAAATCGTTTTTAGCACCCAAGGCGGAGCTGCGTGCGCAGCCCATCTCTCCCACTTGAGAGAGAGAGTGGACCTTGGCACTTGGCCTGGATGCTGCAGCGGAACACACTTTATTTTTCTTATGAAAACAGTGTTTGTGCGTGCTTGTGGACATGAGTGAGGGGCAACCGCTGAACCCTCTGTCGTCAAATGTCCGTCTCTGTCCCGCTGCTCTGGCACGGTCCGTGACAGCCGGGAGGTGGGGGTGTGGGGGACCCCAGGATGCACGCTTGGAAGCCAAACAGGTGGAGCTGGTGAACGGAGAACTACCAGCTGCACCAGAGAGGAGGGGGGCCTCTCAGGCCGCTCGCTTCTTCTTCCTGGCCTGGAAAGTTGCAGCTTGCGCGGGCGGTGCCGGCGGAGTTGCTTCCGGGGCCGAGGCTTTCTTGGACCAGCCGGCCCGATTAGGCAGGGCAGGTGGGACGGGATGGGGTTTCGGCTGTTTAGGGATTTTAAACTGCGAAACTTTGAATGCAGCAGGTGCTGTGGGTTTTCGCTGCGTAGGCGGAGAGGGAGCAGGGGGCTTTCGAGGGAGACAGAGCTGGAGAGCTTCATCTTCCTTCTTTTTGGCTTCGCATCGCCGCTGCATGGAGGCCAACGCCGAACCAAAAATCCCCTGGCCTGGACAATGGGCATGTCCAGGAAATCGTCCTTCTCTCTGTCTGACAGGTTGGCGAGGTTGAGCCACCGCGCCCGTTCCTGTAGCACCATCGTCCCCAGCGCTCTTCCTGTGGTTTGAACCGTGCAGCGCTGGACGCAGAGACACAAGTCTGTAATGACCGGTATCTCCTCCCACGTTGCTGGGTCCTGTGTTTGCGCAAAATCCTCCCATAGCTCAGCCTGGTAAGCTGTGAGTAATGAGAGGACATTAAGCGCTCTTGCCGAAAGCGCTGTGGCCTAATCAGCCTTTTCGGTCAGGGCTGACTGAAAACGGTCAAACTTGGCTGGGAGGCTGGGGCTTCTGGAAGACATCGCCAACAGCCAGGGGTGAAGGTGGGCTGCGACGAGTGGCTCCATTGGAGGCATGTGGAGCAGACCCATGCTCTCCATCGCCTCACAGTCGAGGGATGAGGCCCCGGGAATCAGGCTCCTGCTGCTGTAAGGGCCGTCCATGAGCGCGACACCTCATCCAGCAGCTCTGGGAAGATGGGAAGAAGTTGCTTCATAAAGCTCTTAGCCGAAGGCAATTTCTTCCCTTCGTAGCGGGACCTGGTGCTCTCGGCTACGACCGCAGGCCAGGGGATGGCCAGCCGGGAGGCCGCGGATTTGCACACGTCGAGCAAATCCGAGCTGGGGAGGGGAGAAGCTGGCGTGCTACCCTCATCCCGAGAGGCGGCTGGGGTCGCGGGCTGTGCAGCCCGGGCCGGAGTCACGAAAATGTCGTCTTCCTCTTTGTTCTCTGATATAAGTAAACTCGAGGCGACATCATCGTCTTCTCCATAGTCCAGGTCCAGGACGTCTTCCTCCTGCGGGAGATCCGTGGCTAAGTCAAGCTGGGAGCTCCAGCTGGCGCTAGCCTCCAGTACCGCATCCGCAGTAGCCCCCCTCTCCTCTCCCCCTTCAATGTCAACATCAGCGGAGGGGAGACAGGGGTCATGTCTAGACAAGCTAGCTTGGCGGGCTAGCCGTCTGCGGAGACTCTTCAGGGTGAACACTGTGCAGTGTGGACACGAGCCGGGGATGTCGATAGCCAGCCAGGCGTGTTGCAGCCCAAGGCAGCTCGAGCAGACCTGGTGTGGATCCCTGCTCGATGTCTTATTCCCGCAGCGACAGGGACTGGCCCCGGAGGGATTTTGCCCTCCATTCCTCGCGAGCTGGCGAGCAGGTGGGGAGTGGAGGTGGTTAACTGGTGTGCTAACCGTGGAAAGGTAGAAGTTAGCTGGTGTGCTAACTGTGGAGCGCCGAGAGGTTAGCTGGTGTGCTGCCGCTCGGTGCTCGAAAAGCCGTGGTGGGGCTTAGAGTTTAGCGCTGACCAGGCCGTGAAGGGCGAGGAAGCACTAAAGCGGTCTGGTGTGACCGACGGTGCAAGAATGTCCAAGGCTAGTTAGCACCCGGCGACCGAAGCTGGGTAAGATCGGTCTGTGGACAGTTTAGCTAGGCTAGCCCGGGACGGTAAATAAGCTCCGAGTGAGAAGAGGTTTTTGAATGAGGTGGTACCGTCCGCACGGGGTACTTATAGTAGGCGGCACTACCCGGTGCGGACGGATACATTCACCAGCCAATCAGGATTGGCGTAATGAGATTGATGCTTCTGAGAGCTGCAGGGAGGCTGCATCCCATAGTAAGACATTGAGCAAAATATTATGAAAGAGAACTGAAGCTATAATGTTTACTACGCTTTTTCTTCGTAGTTCCACTTTTTAGTGTCTTTCAGTTGATCTGGATCGTTTTGACGGCAGAAGAATCCATTACTATCGCTTACAGTGTTTGAATTTCCCGTGACTGTCTTCTTCCTGTATCAAAACTGCTGATGCAGCGTCATTTGACGTCACATCCGCAGGGCAGCGCGGGAAATTTGGCCATCAAATTGCAACGCATTTTGCAGCCAGTGATGGGAGTAACGGCAATAAACGGCGTTACTAACGGCACTACTTTTTCAGTAACGGGTTAATCTAACTAATTAATAAGTCTATCATTACAACGCCATTACCGTTACTGGCCTTCACTGACAGCACATTACTATTGTTATGTGAGATTATTTTTTGTTCCTGGTGAACAGAAGTTTCATTTTTGTTGGGACTATATTGTGCTGGTGCTCTCGCGGGCGGAGAGGAGGCTGAGTGACGTGGGCGAGTGCCTCTAGGTGTCTCCATATCACTCCGCTGCAGACTCATGCCTCTCCACTCCACAGACTCATGTTAGAGTAAAAAAAAGGAATTGCTGTGTTCTGTTAACCGCGGTTGCACTCCAGGCTTGAAGAAGTTCAAATTGAGCCGCTGCGGACCTTGTACAGGGCGGTGACGACATCACCAACCTGACACAGATGCTGACACAGTGCGAGGTTTAAGATGAAAACAGCATCATATTCCAGCAACAAGTTTCCCTGAATTGACCTATGGCTAAACCACGCCCCCAAACGCGATGAGCCAATCACAGTGCGCACAGCTATCCCATACACTCGGACATTCTCTGCTTAAACGTCCATTGAAATGCATTGAAGTTGGTCCGTTTTTGTTCGTTTTTATGTGTTCTTTTTAGTTTAAAATGGTCAAACGTGTGCATGGGGTACATGCAACTCCGATACTAGGTATCCTGAGAGGCTGGGTGACAGGGCGTATTTTTTTGCCTTTTACCAAGTCACATCAAGCCAAAGTTATGCGGCAGACCACAACATCAACTGAACGTGGATAAATTAACAAGGATGCCTACATCTGTTCTAAGGTAAGAGAACATCGTATTCGAGGCAACATGTTGTTACTTTGCTTGAAAGAAATATGAAGTTACCTTCCCTAACGTTAGTTTAAGTTGGCTAACACTAGCTAAACATGCTAGTTTTGGTACGTGGTAACGGTACATAAGACGCTGTCGTGTAGTACAGGTGTGGTGTAATAACGTCGATAACGACACGCCTCTGGCTTCCAAGCTGCAGCCAGATTGCTCCGCTTCCGTGGCTGTTTGATCAGTTTTTGTCAGATGATCACTTTTTGGCACAACAGCAGCAGCCGTGCAGCAGTTTGTGCAAGAAACTGAGGGAGCGACACGAGTCACATTCAGAGATTCACAGGCTGATTTCTACTCCCAGTTTAAGACTTGTGAACAATTTCTTTTTGTTTGTTTGTATTGTTTTTATGTTTTTTAATTTATCTCGTCATGGTCTCTCTGTCTGATCATGCGTCTGTTGTCCGTGTTGACAGCTGTCATCTCCCGAGATGTCACATAGCGCCTGTCACCGAATGTTGTTTGTCCGAGTGAGTGGAGGGGGTGTGGCTTAGCCATAGGTCAATTGTCTTTCACCCATGACCCAAATTCTGTTAAAAGTTAATACTAAAGATATAGTGCACTAGTTGTACACACTGGATCTGTCTTCATCTGCCCCGGAGCGGTCTATGAAGTTTCCATTAATTTAATTCATTAGTCACATCTAATACTTTCATATTAATTCAACATAAGATTAATTTAATAGATTGATTGAGATTAATTCAAAGTTAATTTAAAGTTACATCAAAAGGAACATTAAAAAGTAACAGAATAATTACTTTTCCAAGTAAATAGTTATTTTAGTAAAGCTGTAAATCCATTACCAACGCAATTACTTTTTTGGAGAAGTAATTAGTAGCTATAATTAATTACTTTTTTAAAGTAATGTTCCCAACACTGTTTGCAGCACACAGCCTGTTCAAGGCAATGGAGAGAGACTTGGGTGGAAATGCTCTTTTTGGTATTTAGCGCTTCATCACCCATTAGTATTAAAAAATGGACATGCATGTTTGTTTGTTTTTAAATTCCTGCCTCTAGTCTCTTTAATGATGGAGAATATTGCAATGTGGAACATCAAGTTAAACTGCAGAAGCTAGGCTACAAGCCAGCACAAACCTTTTTTGTTTGTGCAAAACACAACTAAAGTTATATTCAAATGAAATAAAAAATGTAAAACTTAAATACTTGGCATAATAGCAACCTATTTACAACATTTCTGTCACCACAGCCACAACCCTGCATCAAACCTGCACTAATTATTTATCTAATTAAAGTTTAGACTCTGCAGAATCGAACATGTGCTCCACAGTCGTCTACACCAAAACATTACAGAGATAGAAGCCAAGATTTGTCTTAACTTTGCTGTTTCTCTGTGAAAACTATCTTTTACTGGTAAATCCACATTTGGTTGTTTGAAAATAATCTCTGGGACAACATATAAAACACTTTCAGTTTATCCAAAGGTCTTTAGGACCCAGCAGACAGCTTCACAATCCACCAATGCAGGTACCAGCCAATACTGAATTACAGCATTCTGCTGGCTCTGATTGGCTGCAAGTCCTGTCAATCTTTCTGACGATGGTCTAGATACGTTCTACTGGCTCTTATGAGTTGATTCATGTCTCATTTACCAAAATCAACCAATCTGTTGTGGAGTTATGGGTCTGCGTAACCACAAACAGCCAGGTAAGGACGCTGCCCTAAATAGCCCTAAATAGCCTAAATAGCACTATATAGGCTCTAAAAATATACTAAATGACGTCGTTTCGAGTAAATTAAGGACGCTACCCATAGTAACGTTTGTAGTTTGATTTTTAAATAGTTTCAGTTTTTACTTATGACGTTTTTTTCATTCAGTTAGTTTTTTTGAGCAGGTTTGTTAGTTTGCTTTTTGAAAAATGCTTAGTTTTTGTTCAGTTTGTATTAGTTTGTGGGGGTTTTTTTCTCCACAAATTATAGGTATTTGTCTGGTGTGACATTCAAAAATCATCCAAAAGTCACTCAAAGTAAAACCAGTAGAACACACTAAATAGATTAAATAGAAATAGATTTCATATCAACCCAAAAAGCTGATGTATTAAATACATTTACAGACTAAAACTAAGAATGTTTTTGCAATAATTTTAGTTTTGTAAAGACAAAACAGTTTCAGTTATCGTTTAAAAAGAAAAAAAATAACTGCCAGTTTTATTTTTGTAAACAAAAATGTTTTTTCAATTTTAGTTTTTTCGTTAGTTTTAGTGAACTATGATAACTTGGTTCACATCAGGTCTGTGCGCCACGTTCTGGCTGCGCTGTTTTTACCCTGACACCGGTCTCCATGCTGCGTTCATGTGCAGATGCGATGTCTGACAGCAGAGACAACTTCTGCTGGCTTCTAGAAGCGCTAATCCACCTTCAGTTCAGAAATTTTGATGCTGCGCATGTGAAGAGATTTTATTCTTATCATTTTGAAGGCATGAGACTAATTTAGCTGAGGAAGACCGCCATGACTGAGTCAATGTAGGGAAACACTGCAGGGGGTGCAGGAAGAGACCGACTATCATTCCTATGTGGGTGGTCAGGCCCTGCAGCACCCACGGAATCACGCCTATGGCTGGACCTGCGTGTGCAGATGTGGTGTTGTACCTGAGGTGAAGCTGCAGCCCCTTTCTGTCAGGATCTTCATCAGGTAGTCGGTCAGATCTCTGCCAGCCAGGTCCAGACGGACGATGGCGTGAGGCAGAGCGTGGCCCTCATAGATGGGCACGGTGTGGCTGACGCCGTCTCCAGAGTCCATCACGATCCCTGCAGCACAGAGTCCAGTTAGAGCCGCATGAACCCACCGTGTTGCCTTCAGGTGCAGAAGTTTCACGTCTCCGGTCGGCTCACCTGTGGTACGACCAGAAGCGTACAGCGACAGCACGGCCTGGATGGCCACGTACATGGCAGGACAGCTGAAGGTCTCAAACATGATCTGGAGCAGAGACAGAAGTCGCTTAGAACGTCTGGAGAGCGGTTAGTTATTCCTTCATGAAAGTGGACAACAATCTGTACATAAATACATTTTCAAATCGACACCTCCATGACTAAAAGGAGCAGCAGGAAGAAAACAATTCTAATGTTTGCCTGCCCTCTATCCAACAAATAAATCTAAAATTTAAAGATGGTCAGATATCACATAGCTACAGTTGATTCAGTAGTCTACACCATAAACACAGATAAGCAAAAATAAAATCCATACAAGTAAAATTTACAAGCTCAATACAATTAATTTACGTCCAGGACCTCCTTCCAGACCAGACCCTGAACCAGTCGGGGAACTCCTTCCAGACCAGACCCTGAGCCGGTCAGGGACTTTCTTCCAGACCAGACCTTGAACCAGTCGGGGGACTCCTTCCAGACCAGACATTGAGCCGGCCCAGGGCCCTCCTTCCAGACCAGGCCTTGAGCCAGCCCAGGGCTTGCTGCAAGGCAAGACCCTAAGCCTGTCCAGGGCCTCCTTCCAGACCAGACCCTGAGCTGGTCCAGGGCCCTCCTACCAGACCAGACCTTGAGCCGGTTCAGGGCCTCCTTCAAAAATCAGACCATGAGCTGGCCTAGGGCCAGCTTCCAGACCAGACCCTGAACCAGTCCAGGGCCCTCCTTCCAGACCAGACCCTGAGCCAGTCCAGGGCCCTCCTTCCAGACCAGACCCTGAGCCGGTCCAGGGCCTCCTTCCAGACCAGACCTTGAGCCGTCCCAGGGCCTGATTCCAGACCAGACGTTGAGCCGGCACAGGGCCTCCTTCCAGACCAGACCTTGAGCTGGCCCAGGGCCTCCTTCAAAAACCAGACCATGAGCCGGCCAAGGGCCTGCTTCCAGACCAGACCCTGAACCGGTCCAGGGCCTGTTTCCAGACCAGACCCTGAGCGTGTCCAGGGCCTCCTTCCAGACCAGACCCTGAGACAGCCCAGGGCCTCCGTCCAGACCAGACCCTGAGCCGGTCCGGGGCCCTCCTTCCAGACCAGACCCTGAGCTGGTCCAGGGCCTGATTCCAGACCAGACCTTGAGCTGGCCCAGGGCCCTCCTTCCAGACTAGATCCTGAGCCGGTCCAGGGCCTCCTTACAGACCAGACCTTGAGCTGGCCCAGGGCCTCCTTTCAGACTAGACCCTGAGCCGGTCCAGGGCCTCCTTACAGACCAGACCTTGAGCTGGCTCAGGGCCTCCTTTCAGACCAGACCCTGAGCTGGTCGGGGGCCCTCCTTCCAGACCAGACCTTGAGCCAGTCGGGGAACTCCTTCCAGACCAGACCCTGACCCGGCACAGGGCCTCCTTCCGGACCACACCCTGAGCTGGTCGGGGCCCTCCTTCCAGACCAGACCCTGAGCCGGCCCAGGGCCTCCTTCAAAAACCAGACCCTGAGCCAGTCCAGGGCCCTCTTCCGTACCAGACCCTTAGCCAGTCGAGGAACTCCTTCCAGACCAGAATCTGACCCGGTTTGGGGCCCTCCTTCCAGACCAGACCTTGAGCCGGTCGGGGAACTCCTTCCAGACCAGACCCTGAACCGGTCCAGGGCCTCCTTCCAGACCAGACCTTGAGCCGGCCCAGGGCCTCCTTCAAAACCCAGACCATGAGCCGGCCCAGGGCCTGATTCCAGACCAGACCCTGAACCGGTCCAGGGCCTGCTTCCAGACCAGACCTTGAGCCGGCCCAGGGCCTCCTTCAAAAACCAGACCATGAGCTGGCCAAGGGCCAGCTTCAAGACCAGACATTGAACCGGTCCAGGGCCCTCCTTCCAGACCAGACCCTGAGCTGGTCCAGGGCCTTCTTCCAGACCAGACCTTGAGCCGTCCCAGGGCCTGATTCCAGACCAGACCCTGAGCTGGCTCAGGGCCCTCCTTCCAGACCAGACCCTGAGCCAGTCCAGGGCCCTTCTTCCAGACCAGACCTTGAACCGGCCCAGGGCCTGATTCCAGACCAGACCCTGAGCCGGTCCAGGGCCCTCCTTCCAGACCAGACCCTGAGCCGGTCCAGGGCCTCCTTCCAGACCAGACCCTGAGCCGGTCAGGGGCCCTCCTTCCAGACCAGACCCTGAGCCGGTCCAGAGCCTGATTCCAGACCAGACCCTGGCCGGCCCAGGGCCCTCCTTCAGACCAGACCCTGAGTCGGTCCAGGGCCCCCCAGACCAGACCTGAGCCGGCCCAGGGCCTGATTCCAGACCAGACCCTGAGCCGTCAGGGCCCTCCTTCCAGACCAGACCCTGAGACAGCCCAGGGCCTCCTCCAGACCAGACCCTGATCCGGTCCGGGGCCCTCCTTTCAGACCAGACCTTGAGCCGTCCCAGGGCCTGATTCCAGACCAGACCTTGAGCTGGCCCAGGGCCTCCTTTCAGACCAGACCCTGAGCCGGTCGGGGAACTTCTTTCAGACCAGACCCTGACCCGGTCCGGGGCCCTCCTTCCAGACCAGACCTTGAGCGGGTCGGGGACTTTCTTCCAGACCAGACCCTGAGCTGGTCCGGGACCCTCCTTCCGGACCAGGCCCTGAGCCGGTCGGGGGCCTTTCCTTCCGGACCAGACTCTGAGCTGGCTCAGGGCCCTCCTTCCAGACCAGACCCTGAGCCAGTCCAGGGCCCTTCTTCCAGACCAGACCTTGAACCGGCCCAGGGCCTGATTCCAGACCAGACCCTGAGCCGGTCCAGGGCCCTCCTTCCAGACCAGACCCTGAGCCGGTCCAGGGCCTCCTTCCAGACCAGACCCTGAGCCGGTCAGGGGCCCTCCTTCCAGACCAGACCCTGAGCCGGTCCAGAGCCTGATTCCAGACCAGACCCTGAGCCGGCCCAGGGCCTCCTTCAAAACCCAGACCATGAGCCGGCCCAGGGCCTGATTCCAGACCAGACCCTGAACCGGTCCAGGGCCTGCTTCCAGACCAGACCTTGAGCCGGCCCAGGGCCTCCTTCAAAAACCAGACCATGAGCTGGCCAAGGGCCAGCTTCAAGACCAGACATTGAACCGGTCCAGGGCCCTCCTTCCAGACCAGACCCTGAGCTGGTCCAGGGCCTTCTTCCAGACCAGACCTTGAGCCGTCCCAGGGCCTGATTCCAGACCAGACCCTGAGCTGGCTCAGGGCCCTCCTTCCAGACCAGACCCTGAGCCAGTCCAGGGCCCTTCTTCCAGACCAGACCTTGAACCGGCCCAGGGCCTGATTCCAGACCAGACCCTGAGCCGGTCCAGGGCCCTCCTTCCAGACCAGACCCTGAGCCGGTCCAGGGCCTCCTTCCAGACCAGACCCTGAGCCGGTCAGG
Organism: Atherinomorus stipes; assembly: GCA_023101725.1. Classification (NCBI taxonomy): domain Eukaryota; kingdom Metazoa; phylum Chordata; class Actinopteri; order Atheriniformes; family Atherinidae; genus Atherinomorus; species Atherinomorus stipes. The sequence goes on from JALJCO010001074.1 coordinate 37,478, forward strand.
GGCCTTCCTTCCAGACCAGACCCTGAGCCGGTCCAGAGCCTGATTCCAGACCAGACCCTGAGCCGGCCCAGGGCCCTCCTTCCAGACCAGACCCTGAGCCGGTCCAGGGCCCTCCTTCCAGACCAGACCTTGAGCCGGCCCAGGGCCTGATTCCAGACCAGACCCTGAGCCGTCCAGGGCCCTCCTTCCAGACCAGACCCTGAGACAGCCCAGGGCCTCCTTCCAGACCAGACCCTGATCCGGTCCGGGGCCCTCCTTTCAGACCAGACCTTGAGCCGTCCCAGGGCCTGATTCCAGACCAGACCTTGAGCTGGCCCAGGGCCTCCTTTCAGACCAGACCCTGAGCCGGTCGGGGAACTTCTTTCAGACCAGACCCTGACCCGGTCCGGGGCCCTCCTTCCAGACCAGACCTTGAGCGGGTCGGGGACTTTCTTCCAGACCAGACCCTGAGCTGGTCCGGGACCCTCCTTCCGGACCAGGCCCTGAGCCGGTCGGGGGCCTTTCCTTCCGGACCAGACTCTGAGCTGGTCCAGGGCCCTCCTTCCGGATCAGACCCTGAGCCGGTCCGGGACCCTTCTTCCAGACCAGACCCTGAGCAGGTCGAGGAACTCCTTCCAGACCAGACCCTGAGCCGGTCTGGGGCACTCCTTCTGGCCCAGACCCTGATCCGGTCCAGGGCCCTTCTTCCGGACCAGACTCTGAGCTGGTCCAGGGCCCTCCTTCCGGATCAGACCCTGAGCCGGTCCGGGACCCTCCTTCCAGACCAGACCCTGAGCCGGTCGAGGAACTCCTTCCAGACCAGACCCTGACCCGGTCTGGGGCACTCCTTCTGGCCCAGACCCTGATCCGGTCCAGGGCCTCCTTCCAGACCAGACCCTGAGCCAGTCAGGGGCCCTCCTTCCAGACCAGACCCTGAGCCTGTCCAGAGCCTGATTCCAGACCAGACCCTGAGCCGGCCCAGGGCCCTCCTTCCAGACCATACCCTGAGCCGGTCCAGGGCCCTCCTTCCAGACCAGACCTTGAGCCATCCAGGGCCCTCCTTCCAGACCAGACCCTGAGCCGGCCCAGGGCCTCCTTCCAGACCAGACCCTGATCCGGTCCGGGGCCCTCCTTTCAGACCAGACCTTGAGCCGTCCCAGGGCCTGATTCCAGACCAGACCTTGAGCTGGCCCAGGGCCTCCTTCCAGACCAGACCCTGATCCGGTCCGGGGCCCTCCTTTCAGACCAGACCTTGAGCCGTCCCAGGGCCTGATTCCAGACCAGACCTTGAGCTGGCCCAGGGCCTCCTTTCAGACCAGACCCTGAGCCGGTCGGGGAACTTCTTCCAGACCAGACCCTGACCCGGTCCGGGGCCCTCCTTCCAGACCAGACCTTGAGCGGGTCGGGGACTTTCTTCCAGACCAGACCCTGAGCCGGTCCGGGACCCTCCTTCCGGACCAGGCCCTGAGCCGGTCGGGGGCCTTTCCTTCCGGACCAGACTCTGAGCTGGTCCAGGGCCCTCCTTCCGGATCAGACCCTGAGCCGGTCCGGGACCCTCCTTCCAGACCAGACCCCGAGCTGGTCGAGGAACTCCTTCCAGACTAGACCCTGAGCCGGTCTGGGGCACTCCTTCTGGCCCAGACCCTGATCCGGTCCAGGGCCCTCCTTCCGGACCAGACCCTGAGCTGGTCCAGGACTTCCTGGAGTGGCGAGGCTCCGTCTGATCTCACCTGCGTCATCTTTTCCCTGTTGGCTTTGGGGTTGAACGGAACCTCGGTGAGCAGGACCGGATGCTCCTCAGGAGCCACACGGAGCTCGTTGTAGAAGGTGTGATGCCAGATCTGCACGACAGGACAGCTGCTCAGTTTCACCTCCAACATAGAGCCAGTTAAACCGGATGTTCCCTGTTAGCATAATCCTGCTTAAACTGCTCTAAAATAAAAACTAGAAAGATCATTTTTGTTATTTGAAAGCTGACTCTCGCCTTTGTGTCGATGATGTCATTTGTCCTTACGTGCGGCGCAGTTTGGCAATAAAAACACAATGTGGCAACAAGAAGTTATAACAGAGACATTGACGATTAAAAGAGGAAAATAAAGAGAATAGTTTATTCTGTCATTTATATTGTGTTTTACATGGTTTTAGCTGGTTCAGTATTTTAAATTACAGTAACTAGTTTTAGCATATGAAGTTGTTTCTTGTTCATTTTTATGACATTAGTAGTTTTTTTTTCTTTCAATGTTTATTTAGCATCTAAGTCAGCATTGTTTACACATCTGGGGGAAATATTTTGGTGGAGCGGGTAAGGGAACTGAACCGGCTCCGATGATACCACAAGTCACAACATATTTACACAAATGAAACACAGATTATTTAAATTGAGCCTTTTTAATTTCAATGTGATCTATTACTGCACCATTTTATCAGTTTCTATCAGGTTTTTCTGTTGTCCCTCTTTTTGTAGTAAAATGTTGTAGATTTTTTGTTTATAGCCTAATTCTGATTTGTTCTTGTAGGAGTCTGATTTTATTCTAGGAATTATACGTGTGATATAAATGTGTTAGTGATGATCTCGTGATAATTATTTATATTATTGTATGTTCATGTTTATCACGCCACATTTTACTTGGTTCAGTCTGTTAAAGGCAGGTGGATTTGCTTTAGTTATTAAATAAACCTAAAATGAGAGTATAATACACTGTTAAATATAAATGGACTCTGGACCAGTTTGGACTGAAAACTTGGGCCCCATCATGATATAGGTTGAAAACCCCTGATCTAGGTAAAGCACCTAGTACTGGATACTGTAGAAATTTAAATATAGTACAATTTAGGGCCAACAGTGGCCTTCCTATGTGGAGTTTGCCTTTTCTCCCCTTGTATGTGTGGGTTCTCTCCAGGTACTCCAGCTTCCTCCCACCGTCCAAAGACATGCGTGTTAGGTTAATTGGTCACTCTAAATTGCCCCTAGGAGTGAATGTGTGTGTGAATGGTTGTCTGTCTCTGTATTGGCCCTGCGACAGACTGGTGACCTGTCCAGGGTGTACCCCGCCTCTCGCCTGATATTAGCTGGGATAGGCTCCAGCAACCCCCGCGACCCTGAACTGGATAAGCGGTACAGAAAATGACTGACTGATGACTGACAATTTAGGGCCTAAAACTGACCCTTGAGGGACGCCACATTTTACAGTTTCCATCTGTGACTTTGTTTTAGTCATTTGTACATATTGTACTTAAATAACCCTTTAACCACTGATACGTAATCCCTCGTAAGCCATATTGTTCACATTTTCCCAGCAGTCTTACGTGGTCGGTGTCAAAATCCTTGGGTGAATCAATGAAAACACCCACTGTATCAAGTTTTTGGTCAACAGCAGCAGCAACATGTCCCATAAACACCATCATGTGTTTGTATATTGCTTTGATGCTTTATTTCAGTGGGTTTATTCTGTTTGTGACGCACATTGTGCAATATAAATTGGAATTGAATTGAAGGCCACAGAGATACTGAACTTCAGAGCATCACCTTTTCCATGTCATCCCAGTTGGTGATGATGCCGCGCTCGATGGGATACTTCAGGGTCAGGATGCCTCTCTTACTCTGAGCCTCGTCTCCCACGTAGCTGTCCTTCAGTCCCATCCCCACCATCACGCTCTGCACAAACACACCATCAGTCACGGTCACGCCCAGAACTGCAGGTGAGCTCTCGGTTGAGAGTGTACCTGGCGTCTGGGCTGGCCGACGATGGAGGGGAAGACAGCGCGTGGAGCGTCGTCTCCGGCGAAGCCGGCCTTGCACATGCCGGAGCCGTTGTCAATGACAAGGGCAGCAATCTCGTCATCCATATCTGAAAGAGACCAGCATGTTCATGTCAGCTCTGTTCACATTTAAGACAAATAGTGACAAATGAAATCAGTCCGGTCCTCCAGGGCTACCATACTGCAATTTTACAGCACACCTGAATCACATGGCTTGTCACTAGGAAAAAAAAAAGTGAAATATCACAATATTTTCATATGTCCATATATAAAAATGCCATCCGTTTTATTAATGAAATCTCGCGAGAATTTTGGTAAAATAGATCAACACCACGTTTTTAAATATCAATGAAATCAGCATATCAAAATATTGTGATATTTCAGTGTATCTATATTTTTTCCCACCCCGAATAGTTACCTCATGCACTTCATTCAGCTCTGCAGAGGCTGGTAACAAGGCATTAATGTGATTCAGTCGCGTTGGGGAAGGCATGTTAGGGCTGACCAATTATGGGGAAGAAAAAAAATCTAGATAATTTTGGCCTAAAATTGAAATCGCGATTATTCAAACAATTATTTTCTAATTACACAATGCATTCATATGTACTTACAACTGTTTTGTGATGTATAAAAAAGATATTTTAATGTTAAATTAATGCGAAAACATAAGTGACATATCCAGCTGTTCTGCAAGTTCTCTGTTTGAAAAATGAAATGAATATATTTATATAAAAAATATCCCAAAATAAACTGAGCTTTAGTGCAATGCCAGAACATTCCAAATCTAACATTTTTGTTAATGACACCCAACAAACTGCCTGGTTGGAAGCCACTTCTGAAATCGTGCCAAGAAAAATGGAAAACAAGAAAAAAAAGTTTCAACTCGATTGAGTTTGGAGATCATCTGACACAAAAACTAAGATCAAATTTCAACTAATTGCGCAGCTCGGTATGTCCTAAAAATAGTATCTCTGGAGGACTGGACTTAAGCAGCAGCAGACTTGAGTCATGGTGCAAAGAAGACCCAGTTGTGCCACAGGGGCATTATGGGAAATAATCTGGATGAGGAGGCGTGGTCATCTCACAGCAGCTCAGTAGAGAAGGTCCCGCCTGCGGCTTGGAGGACGAGGTGGAGTCGGACATTACGTGGGGTCAGACGTCTGACTCTGCCCACATTACCGTTTTAAGCCGTCTATTATAACCCTTCCCCTTATCCCTAAGCCCTAACCCTAACCTCACTAACTGTCCATGCCCATTGGATGTCCGACGCTGCCTGATAATCGATTCCTGCAAGCCGCAGGCGGGGTACTTGGCTCAGAAGGGCTCCTGTCTGCAAAGGGACAACGGGAGCAGTAAGTGAGTGCCAGGAAACAGGGAGGAAGGGGCTGATGGCAGGCAGCTCCTGATGAACGGGTGGAGCGATATAAACTTTACCTGTCTCCTTCATAGCCAGGAAAAGTTGCTAGATTTGTCGCCAGGCGCTTTTTTGAAAATAAGTCGCTAGAGGGGTCTGAAAAGTCACTGAATATGGAGACAAAGCCGCTAAGTTGGCAACACTGAAATAGACTTTAAAGCATACAGAAAGTAACCTTCTAGGTTTGATATGAATTTACTGATAACCCAGCAGGCACACGACGTCAGTTGACGTTGATTTTTGGTTGGATTTAGGTTCTGATGTCAGATACCCAAAATCCAACACTGGAATGACGTCAACTTACAACGTCAGCCTAACGTATGAATTTGACGTTAAATAACTTTGATATTTGGTTGTTTTTAAGTTGTGTTGGTACCTACTCAATACCCAACTTCTGTTCAACGTATTATCCCAACACCAGTTCAACATAGAATATTGATGTTTGATCTTTTACCAAACATCAATGTCTGCATAACGTCATCATCCCAACGTCTGACCAACGTTTAAATCCAATTATCATTAGACATTGATATTTGGTTGGTTTTAAGTTGTGTTGGTACCAACTCAATACACATCTGTTCAACGTATTATCCCAACGTCAATTCAATGTAGAAGATTGACATGTTGTTATTGGATCTTCGACCAAACATCAATGTCTGTAGGCTACAACGTCATTATGCCAACGTCCGACTGACGTTCAAGTCTAATGTCATTAGATGTTAGTATTTTGTTGGTTTTGAGTTACGTTGGCACCTACTCAATACCCAACGTCTGTTCAACATATTATCCCAACGTCTGTTCAACATTGAATATTGACATGTTGTTTGATCTTTTACCAAACATCAATGTCTGCATAACGTCATCATCCCAACGTCTGACCAACGTTTAAATCAATTATCATTAGACATTGATATTTGGTTGATTTTAAGTTGTGTTGGTACCAACTCAATGCACGTCTGTTCAACGTATTATCCCAACGTCAATTCAATGTAGAATATTGACATGTTGTTATTGGATCTTCGACCAAACATCAATGTCTGTGGGCTACAACGTCATTATCCCAATGTCCGACTGATGTTCAAGTCTAATGTCATTAGATGTTAGTATTTTGTTGGTTTTGAGTTACGTTGGCACCTACTCAATACCCAACGTCTGTTCAACATATTATCCCAACGTCTGTTCAACATTGAATATTGACATGTTGTTTGATCTTTTACCAAACATCAATGTCTGCAAAACGTCATCATCCCAACGTCTGACCAACGTTTAAATCCAATTATCATTAGACATTGATATTTGGTTGGTTTTAAGTTGTGTTGGTACCAACTCAATACACGTCTGTTCAACGTATTATCCCAACGTCAATTCAATGTAGAATATTGACATGTTGTTATTGGATCTTCGACCAAACATCAATGTCTGTAGGCTACAACGTCATTTCCCAACGTCCGACTGACGTTCAAGTCTAATGTCATTAGATGTTAGTATTTTGTTGGTTTTGAGTTACGTTGGCACCTACTCAATACCCAACGTCTGTTCAACATTGAATATTGACATGTTGTTTGATCTTTTACCAAACATCAATGTCTGCAAAACGTCATCATCCCAACGTCTGACCAACGTTTAAATCCAATTATCATTAGACATTGATATTTGGTTGGTTTTAAGTTGTGTTGGTACCAACTCAATACACGTCTGTTCAATGTATTATCCCAACGTCAATTCAATGTAGAATATTGACATGTTGTTATTGGATCTTCGACCAAACATCAATGTCTGTGGGCTACAACGTCATTATCCCAATGTCCGACTGATGTTCAAGTCTAATGTCATTAGACGTTAATATTTTGTTGGTTTTGAGTTACGTTGGCACCTACTCAATACCCAACGTCTGTTCAACATATTATCCCGTCTGCTCAACGTAGAATATTGACATGTTGTTGTTTGATCTTTTACCAAACATCAATGTCTGCATAACGTCATCATCCCAACGTCTGACCAACGTTTAAATCTAATATCATTAGACATTGATATTGGTTGGTTTTAAGTTGTGTTGGTACCAACTCAATACACGTCTGTTCAACTTATTATCCCAACGTCAATTCAATGTAGAATACTGACATGTTGTTATTGGATCTTCGACCAAACATCAATGTCTGTACAACGTCATTATCCCAATGTCCGACTGATGTTCAAGTCTAATGTCATTAGACGTTAATATTTTGTTGGTTTTGAGTTACGTTGGCACCAACTCAATAGGGGATTATCACGCTTACCGGAAGTTGCCGGCTTTTGACACTTCCTCTTCCGGGCCATGTTAACGACAGCCGTTCCTGCTCTGTTATACTGTTTAAATCGGATAAACTCCAAACATATTGAAGTTTTCATTCTAGACTGAAGTGATACTGGATCAAAAGCTGGATCAAAGCGATCGATTCGCCGCGGTGAAGGGCCGAACTTTATAATAAAACACACGTTTGTTTGTCCCCGGTGGGGCACAACACCGGCACTTCACAGCATGCTAGCATTAGCCAGCTAGCGTTTACTGACGTGCTTAACATTGTGCGTCTTAAAACACACAAACATCTGAAAATCGGGTCTGTACCTCCCCGTTTCCAGTGGAACAACTGGGGACTGCCAAGAAAGGAGACGCTCTCAGATGCTTGTGTGTTTTCAGCCGCACAAAGTTAGGCACGTTATCAAGCTGGCTAATGCTTACAGGCTAACACGACTGTGCAGTCTGCCGGCCACAAACAAACGTGTCGTTTTATTATAAAGTTCGGTCCTTCACCGCGGTGAATCGGTCGTTTTGATCCACTTCTTCCTCAGCATCACTTCAGTCTGGAATGAAAACTTGGCATTGGAGTTTATCCGATTTACAAAGTTTAACAGAGTAGTAGCTGGCGGACTTTTGTTAGCAGGTTAGCATTCGCCAGCTTGATGACGTGCCTAACTTTGTGCGGCTGAAAACACACAAGCATCTGAAAGCGTCTCCTTTCTTGGCAGTCCCCAGTTGTTCCACTGGAAACGGGGGGGTACAGACCCGATTTTCAGATGTTTGTGTGTTTTAAGACGCACAATGTTAGCACGTCAGTAAACGCTAGCTGGCTAATGCTAGCATGCTGTGAAGTGCCGGTGTTGTGCCCCACCGGGGACAAACAAACGTGTGTTTTATTATAAAGTTCGGCCCTTCACCGCGGCAAATCGATCGCTTTGATCCAGCTTTTGATCCAGTATCACTTCAGTCTAGAATGAAAACTTATATATGTTTGGAGTTTATCCGATTTAAACAGTATAACAGAGCAGGAACGGCTGATGTTAACATGGCCCGGAAGAGGAAGTGCCAAATGTTTCAACTTCCGGAAACCGGAACGCGGAAATGTGATAATCCCCTATACCCGTCTGTTCAACATATTATCCCAATGTCTGCTCAACGTAGAATATTGACATGTTGTAGTTGGATCTTTTACCAAACATCAATATCTGTACGTCATTATCCCAACGTCCGACTAATGTTCAAGCCTAACATCATTAAACGTTAATATTTGGTTGGTTTTAAGTTATGTTTGTACCTATTCAACACCCAACGTCTGTTCAACATATTATCCCAACGTCAATTCAATGTAGAATATTGACATGTTGTTATTGGATCTTCGACCAAACATCAATGTCTGTAGGCTACAACGTCATTATCCCAATGTCCGACTGATGTTCAAGTCTAATGTCATTAGACGTTAATATTTTGTTGGTTTTGAGTTACGTTGGCACCAACTCAATACCCAACTTCTGTTCAACATATTATCCCAACCTCTGTTCAACGTAGAATATTGACATGTTGTTGTTTGATCTTTTACCAAACATCAATGTCTGCATAACGTCATCATCCCAACGTCTGACCAACGTTTAAATCTAATATCATTAGACATTGATATTTGGTTGGTTTTAAGTTGTGTTGGTACCAACTTAATACACAACGTCTGTTCAACGTATTATCCCAATGTCAATTCAATATAGAAGATTGACATGTTGTTATTGGATCTTCAACCAAACATCAATGTCTGTACAACGTCATTATTCCAATGTCGGACTGACGTTCAAGTCTAATGTCATTAGACGTTAATATTTTGTTGGTTTTGAGTTACGTTGGCACCAACTCAATACACAACGTCTGTTCAACATATTATCCCAACGTCAGTTCAACGTAGAATATTGACATGTTGTTGTTTGACCTTTGACCAAACATCAATGTCTGTAGAACGTCATCATCCCAACGCCTGACCAACGTTCAAATCAAACAACATTAGACATTGATATATGGTTGATTATTTATCCATGTAGCCAAACAGTAGAACTTGATCTGGGTATATATCCGTGTTACTGATGTCAAATCTCAGTGCTGTTAGACCAAAAACTCACATGTAAGGTGTAGGTTTTTATAAGATTGGGTTTAGATGTAATATTTTCAATGTTTATTTGATGTCAGTTGGTGGATGATAGCATATCCTGATGTTGGATAGAAGTTATGGTATTATAGTCTAAGATGAAAATCATTTATGTTGATTTAAAAAATTATAGTTTACTCTAAATCAGTGATTCCCAACCCTGGTCATCAAGGCACACTATCATGAAGACTTTTCATGTTCCCTGCAGAAACACAGCTGACTCTCATTAATGGGTTAGTAGCAGACTGGTGCAGAGCTCGTCAGAGATCCATTTGATTTGAATCAGCTGTGTCCTAACAGGGCAAACTGGAAAGTCTTCAGGATAGTGTGCCTTGAGGAAAAGGGTTGGGAATCACTGCTCTAAATAGTATATTTTGGTCAATTAGGTTCACCTCAACCCCCAATGTTGATCTGACGTGGAAATTCAACATGGATGTTATATTTCAGTTGAAAATGTAATTTGTGGTGACATCAAACACCAACGCTGATTTGACATAAAAATCCAATGTTACATTTTGGTTAAAAGTGAATATTGGAAAGTTGTCAAACCCCAACGTTGATTTGACATAAAGATCCAACATTGGATGGACATTACATTTTGGTTGAAAATGAAAATTGGATTGACGTCAAACCCCAACGTTGATTTGATGTAATAATGTAACATCTGTCCAACGTTGGATTTTGATATCAAATCAACGTTAAGTTTAGACATCAACCTAATTTTCATTTTCAACCAAATACAAACGTCTATTCTATGTAGGGCGCCAACGTCCCTCTGACATCTAACTGACGTCCGGTGCCAGCTGGGAATACACTTATAGTCCACTGTTTAGTGTTTAAAAATACATTTTCAAATATACTGAAAATTGCCTTATTATACTTCTACTCCACCTTTAATGCCTGGTTAAATGGTCCAGTAACATGTAAACTCTTAGTATCAAAGAAACCAGTATGTTTGAAAATGTACTATGAATGTAGTACTATTAAAGTAAATTGTTCAAAAGTTTAAAAATAAGTATAGGCTAAATATGTTAAACTTTTAGTATATTTATTAGTAAATGCCAAGTAAACTTTGTTAAATATATTTCTGATAAGTACATAAATAGTAAACTGAAATTATACTGTCTTATTTAAAGTGTGAAATTAGTATACTTAAAGTATACTTGCATATACTACTTCTTGGTAAGGGGCACAAGTCCAGCGCTTGTTTCAGGTGCGCTTTGACAGGCGCCATTACAACAGGACAAAGGAAGGAGCATGCTCAGAACGACACGAATTAACTTGAAGTGGAGTAAACGTTTATGTTACGTTATGTGAGGAGAATTATTTTATTTGCAACTCAAAGAGGAATAAACCAACCGCTTAGTTCGTAATTAAGTTTTATTTGGAATTATCATTTTCACTCAGAATTAATGGTTAAATGGTCTTTTTTAGAGCAGAATTAACTTTTATTCAGAGTTTAAACTCTCATGTAAACGGGGTCAGTTTTAGTCCTTTAGGGTCCTGCACAGGTAAACTGTGGAAAGTCACGGAGTGGGATTTTCCTACTTGCGCTTCATTTGATTGAAGCATCCAAGAACACACTTCTTAATTTGGTGGCACAAATGAATAATCAATAATAATAAATAATAATTACTCTATAAATAATTATATAATAGTAATATATACAGCTGTGTGAAAAAGTTTTTGCCCCCTTCCTAATTTCTCACTTTTTTGCATATTAGTCACACTTAAATGTTTCAGATGATAAAACAAATTTTAATGTGAGTCAAAGATAACACAAGTAAACAGAAAATGCAGATTTTGAATGAAGATTTTTATCAGTGAGGGGGGGGGGGGGGGGGGGTCCAAACACAGGGGGTCCTGTGTGAAAAAGCGATTACCCCCTCTGTTAAAACATAAATTAACTGTGGTTTATCACATCTTTGGAAAGCTGATTTCAATTTCTCTAGCCACACCAAGGTTGGATTACTGCCACACCTGTTCTCAATCAAGAAATCACTTATATTGGACGTACCTGACGAAGTTTAGTAGATCAAAAAGATCCTAAAAAGGTAAAAAATGAGTAAAAATGAGAAACAAAGTAATTGAGATCTATCAGTATGGAAAAGATTCCAAAGCCATTTCTAAAGCTTTGGGACTCCAAAGAACCACAGTAAGAACCATTATCCACAAATGGTGAAAACATGGAACAGTGGTGAACCTTCCCAGGAGCGGCCGACCGACCAAAATGACCTCAAGAACACAGTGACAACTTATCCAAGAGGTCACAAAAGACCCCAGAACTGCATCGAAGGAACTGCAGGCCTCACTTGCCTCATTTAAGGTCAGTGTTCATGACTCCACCATCAGAAAGAGACTGGGGGGCAAAAATGGCTGCATGGCAGAGTTCCAAGACCAAAACCACTGCTGAGCAAAAAGAACATAAAGGCTCGTCTCAGTTTAGCCAGAAAGCATCTTGATGATTCCCAAGACTTTTGGGAAAATACTCTGTGGATGGACGAGACAAAAGTTGAACTTTTTGGAAGGTGTAGGTCCCATTACATCTGGCGTAAAAGTAACACGGCATTTTAGAAAAGGAACATTATACCAACACTAAAATATGGTGGCTTTAGAATGATGAACTGGGCCTGTTTTGCTGCTTCAGGACCTGGAAGACTTGCTGTGGTAAATGGAACCATGAATTCTGCTTCTACCAAGAAATCCTGAAGGAGAACGTCCGGCCATCTGTTGGTGACCTCAAGCTGAAGCGCACTTGGGTTCTGCAGCAGAACAATGATCCAGAACACACCAGCAAGTCCACCTCTGAATGGCTTAAGAACAACAAAATGAAGACTTTGGAGTGGCCTAGTCAAAGTCCCCACCTGAATCCCATTGAGATGCTGTGGCATGACCTTAAAAAGGCGGTTCATGCTGGAAAAGCCTCCAATGTGGCTGAATTACAACAATTCTGCAAAGATGAGTGGAACAAAATTCCTCCCCAGCACTGTAGAAGACTCATTGCCAGTTATCACAAACGCTTGATGCAGTTGTTGCTGCTAAGGGTGGAACAACCAGTTATTAGGTTTATGGGGCAATCACTTTTTCATGCAGGGCCATTTAAGTTTGGACCCCCCCCCCCCCCCCCCTTAAAAATAAAAATCTTCATTTAAAGCAGAACTCAGTAACTTCAGCTCGGGGCTCCCCTAGTGGCGTCCTTTCACTGTCGTGTTCAACCCCCCCTTACACCCCCACAGCACACAGACGGCTTCTCTACCTGTCTTTCCTCTATTCTGGTCCCTGGATATATTTCTAAGCTTTTACTAGCTTGTTGATGCTACTTTGCTGCATTGGTAGCAGCACCTCGTCTCCCTCTGCTCAAAGCAAAGACCTGTCTCTTCTGAAACGGGACATTTTACCCGCGATTTGCAGGTAAATATGCCGTGGATTATATTTTTCACTGGTGTTGGCGGGTAGCAGGTAAGAATACGAACTTTTATTTACTTTATGCGGACGTGACAAGTGATTATTGAGCCTGAAGCAGTGATGCTTCACCCGGCGCCCAGGCAGCGCAAGCTACATGAATCACTCTGGTCCAGCAAAGAGTTGGTTATGAGAGCCAGGAGCCGTGTTTAGGTGGTGTGAAGCTAAAGAAATGTTTTCTTCGAATTAGCGCTGGTAGTCTGGTTCAAATCAGAGCTGGAAGCAGCTCGGTAGATAGGGGACCTGAGTACCGTACAGCGGTTTCTGTTGTCGCAAGTTCTGCTCAGGTCGACGCAGGCAAAGTTGTATTTAGCTGCTCGCAGGCCAGAGGCCCCGGCGGGAGGGGGGGAAACATTGAATCGCTCCGTAAACACTTTGTTTAGCCCCACGGGGATTTATTGAGGTAAAAAAGTTACTGAGTTTCCCCTTTAAAAACTGTATTTTCTGTTTACTTGTGTTATCTTTGTCTCATTTGTTTGATGATCTGAAACATTTAAGTGTGACTAACATCCAAAAGAGTAAGAAATTAGGAAGGGGGCAAAAACTTTTTCACACAGCTGTAATAATATATATAATTTTATTTAATTATATATATATATATATATATATATATATATATATATATATATAGCTTGATTCTTCACTCAGGCCTGCGGAGTTCAACACAGGTTGTAGGCCGATGTTGAACTGAATACATTTGTCAAGCATTGCTTTTTATACACCCTCCTTGTCATTGTCCAATCCCTCCTTGGATCCTTCTTCCATTTCCCATTGGAAGTTTTCCAATGGGGGGAGAACTCATTAGTCCTTGGGCCTTGTTGACTCATGTCCCCACCAAGACCTCCTAGTGAGGCGTTATCTCCCTTTGTCTCTGGGAAGGTTTGATATCGTCTCTTCTTGTGCTCACGATGTCATAAACCCAACATTCTCCCAACATATATATATTACATATATTGTATAGATAATTATATAATAATAATCAAGCTTTTCCAACTCAGGGAGATGCTAACCTTGTCCTCGTCTGGCTCACAGCAGAATGTAACCAGATGAATGTAAACAGATGAAAAGCACGATTTTTTCTGCTACACTTGCATTATCGGCAGAGCAGGTGCTGAACGCACGCTTTCGTCTGGTTTTGTCTGCCGCGGCTTCCGTAGTGTCGTGAACTCTCATGGACGTGCATCGGGGAAGTACGATGTTCTACTGTTTAGGCTATAAAAATCTACTAAATGATTTGGTTTCTGGATGCTAGTTTTTGTGGACTTTTATGGACCTTTTTGTTTCGAGCACCGGTGAGCTCCATTATTTAAAAGTCGGCGCATAGCGAAAACCTCCCCAGATTTCCGGCTGCATTTGAGATACAGCCATGGAAAAAATGAAGAGACCACCCTTGTCATCAAAAATAATGGTTTGCCATCGAGTACCAACTGTGGTGTGACTCATGACGAAAAGAGACACAACAGAAAATCTAGAATGCCTAAAAGCTGTTTTTGGCAGTATAATGCCATAGTTATTGATGTAAGAACTTAACCAAAATCACTGATCTAGAAAAGCATGGAAAATGGTGAGATATCAGTTCTTATTTAAACTCTTATCAGCTATTTTTGTTATTATTAAGTTTGCCCAGACAAATGTACTTTTAGTACCAGGCATTAAAACGACAGAGAAATATGACGAGGGACGTTGCTGACGTTGCGGTAAGGCGTGTTGTGTCACTTCCTGTTGCTCCTGTGTGTACCTCGCTTGTTTGAGCTCCGAAGGGCTAGCTCTCTCCTCTGCCCTTAGTTGCTTAATTTGCTTATTTTTCTTATACCATTCACCGTTTGGCCTTTCACAACGTATAACGCTTAAACACACTTCCTCACCAGTTCTCTGTTTTTGGGATTCTCTAGTTCTTGTTATCTGCTACGCCTGTTAGCTCTCTCTGCTAGCATGGCTGCTAGCGCTTTTCCTCCGCTCTCTGCTCTTCCTCCCTCTGCCACTCTCTTTTCTTGCTCGGTGTGCTTCATGTTTAGCTACACCTCTGCCTCCTTTAGTGATAATGGTACGTGTAACAAATGTAGCTTGTTTGTAGCTTTGGAGGCGAGGCTCGGCGAATTAGAAGCTCGGCTCCGCTCCATGGAAAAGCCTCCAGTAGCTAGCCAGGGCCCTGCTTTAGCTTTAGGCGGAGCGGAGCCTCGTAGACAGGCTGACCCTAGTGGTTCCGCAGTTGGTTCCGAGCAGCCGGAACAGCAGGAGGGATGGGCGACGGTTGTGAGGAAACGTAGCTCTAAGGCTAAAGCTAAGCCCGCGGGTCACCACCAACCTGTCCACGTTTCTAACCGATACGCCCCACTCAAAGACATACCCTTTGAGCAACAAACCCTGGTTATTGGAGCTCCATAGTAGAAACGTGGCTTAGAGACACCAGCGACCGCAGTTAAATGTACCAGGAGCCAGAGCGGGCGACATTGAGTCTTATTTGAAACTGCTGGCTAAGGATAAACGTAAATACCGTAACATTGTAATATGCCGGCGGTAACGACACCCGGCGCCAAGGAGGTCACAAGTTAATGTTGCTTGGTATGTGCTTTTGCTAAAACCATGTGGCTCCGTATTTTCTCTGGCCCCCTGCCAAATCTGACCAATGATGATTTAGCCGCATGTCGTATTTAATCGCTGGTTGTTAGGTGGTGTCCAGAAAACAACGTGGGCTTTGTAGAAATGGAAAACTTGGGGCAAACTGGTCTTATTAGGAGAGACGGCATCCATCCCCTTTGGCGGTCAGCTCTCTTTCTAGGATCTGGACGATTTTGTTAGTCAGTAAACCATGAAAGGGTTGAGACCAGGACGCAGAGTTGTAGTCTTACACACCTCTCTGCAGTTTCCCACCTGCCGCCCTCCCACACCCCCATAGTGACTGTGTCTGTCCCCCGGGCCCTTAGAATAAAACAAAAACACTCTAAGGTAAATCAAATAACCTAATAAAAATAAAAAATAAAATAAAAAAAGAAAAAAAAACTATTAAATGTGGATTATTAAATATCAGTCCCTTTCTTAAAATCTCTGTTGTTATGTCTGTTGGCGTCATCATGTTGATTTATTTTGTCTCAAGAAATGGCTGCAGCAGGATGATCATGTTACTATTAATGATCTCTCACCAGATTCTTAAATTTTCGTGTTCCTAGAGCCGAGGCCGAGGAGGAGGTGTGGCTGCTATCTTTCAATAGGGCTATTTATTAATCCTAGACCAACGATTAGCCATATTCCTTTGAACACTTAATTCTAGCCTTTCTCATCCTACTGGAAATAGAGAAACCACTTTTGTTAGCTGTAGTGTTCGTCCACTGGACCTTACTAGGTTTCTGACTGAATTTTCGATTCTTTCAGATTTAGTGTTGAATATGATAAAGTTGTCGTTTTGGGCGACTTATGTTCATGTTGACGATAAAACGAAGCTTAAATATTGCTTTTAAATCTATGCTAGACTCAATCGGTTTTTCAAAAATGTTCACGAACCCCTCTTCTCATATCTACTCTGGTCTTGTCCTGACGTTGGTATTGAAGTGAGGAACTGAAAGTTTTTCCCCATACTGTTCTGTCTGTCATCTTAATAACTTTTGGTTTCTTTACTTGACTACACGATGGCTGAGAATAATTCCATTACAGTAGATGTTTATCAGATAGTGCGTTCCAAGTTTAAAGAATCTATTTCTCACTATTTCCTACAATGCCAGATGTTAACGTCAAGAAAGCATCTATTCAAGCTTTACTCCAGTTCAGATTGATCGTTGTGATAAAATAGCAGTTTCAACACACACAGTACTAGATAATGTGGCTCCGTTAAAAAAGAAGATCATCGGTCAGAAGAAGGAAGCTCCTTGGTTTAATTCCAGCTACGAGCTTTAAAAAGAATCTAGAGTTATGAGAGGAAATGGGCGCATTGGTTAGAGGAGTCTCGTTAATTTGGAAAGAGAGTCTAATTGTTTATAAAAACTTATGTAAGATAGAACAGCTTACTATTCATCATTGATAGAGGAAAATAGGAATAATCCCAGGTTCCTTTTCAGCACTGTAGCAGGCTGACGAAGAGCCGTAGTGCTGTTGAGCCATGCATTCCCCCGACTCTCAGTGTGACTATTTCATGAGTTTCTTTACAAAAAAATTGTTTCTATTAGAGAGAAAATCCATGCATCCTCCCAGTACTACGACATCTTCCCCAGCAGGTTTAGAGAAGTGTAGATGCTGAATTATGTCTGGATCATTTCTGTCCTATACAGATATCTGAGTTAACCAAACTAATAGTGGCATCCAAACCTTCTACCTGCATTCTGGTCCCATCCCAACAAGGCTAAAGGAAGTCTTTCCTTTGATTAACATTACCTACTAGACTGATGAATTCATCACTATTGGAGGATATGTACCTCAGTCCTTTAAGACTGCAGTAATAAAACCTTTACTTAAAAACCTACTCTTGACTCAGGAGAATTAGCTAATTATGACCGATATCCACCTCCCCTTTATGTCTAAAATTCTTGAGAAAACAGTTCAGCTCAACTTTGTGCCCATCTGAGCAGAAATAATCTGTTTGAAAAGTTTCAGTCTGGTTAGAGCTCATCATAGCAAGAGACAGCACTGGTGAAGGTTACTAATGATCTTCTCATGGCTTCAGATAAAGGACTCCTGTCCATACTTGTCCTGTTAGATCTCAGTGCTGCATTCGACACCATTGATCACAACATTCTGCTAAGAGACTTGAACATGTTATTGGAATTAGAGGACTGCATTAGATTGGTTCAAGTCATACTTATCTGATAGATTTCAGTTTGTTAATGTCAACAACGAGTCTTCATCACACACCAGAGTAACTCATGGAGTTCCTAGGGTTCTGTGCTCGGACCATCTCTTCACATTATATATGCTTCCTTTGGGTAATATCATAGAAAAGGCATAAATTTTCATTGTAGCAGACGACACTCAGATATACTTATCTATGAAGCCTGATGAAACCAATCAGTTTGTTAGATTACAAAGATGTCTTAGTGACATAAAGACCTGGATGACCCTGAACTTTCTGCTTCTAAATTCAGAAAGACCGAGGTTATAGTCCTTGGACCCGAAAAACTCAGGACTAAATTATCTAGCTTTATAGTTGATCTGGATGGCATTAATTTGGCTTCCAGCACCACAGTGAAGAATCTTGGAGTCATTTTTGACCAGGATTTGTCTTTCAACTCCCATATAAAACAGGTTTCTAGAACCGCCTTCTTTCACCTACGTAATATTGCTAAAATTAGGACATCCTATCTCAGGACGATGCAGAAAAACTAGTCCATGCTTTTGTTACTTCCAGATTGGATTACTGTAATTCCTATTATTGGGCTGCCCCAAATATGCCTTGAAAAGTCTCCAGCTGATCCAGAATGCTGCAGCTAGGGTTCTGACTAGAACCAGCAGGAGAGATCATATTTCTCCAGTTCTAGCTTCTCTTCATTGGCTCCCTGTTAAATCCAGGATAGAATTTAAAATTCTTCTTCTCACATATAAAGCTCTCCATGACCAAGCTCCATTATATATTAGAGATCTCATAGTTCCATATATTCCAAGCAGGGCACTTCGCTCTCAGACTGCAGGCCTTTTGGTAGTTCCAAGGGTCTCTAAGAGTAGAATGGGAGGCAGAGCGTTTGGCTATCAAGCCCCCCTATTATGGAATAGTTCCACTTCAGGTTCGGGAGGCAGACACCCCTCTTCCTTTAAGATCAGGCTTGAAACCTTCCTTTTGATAAATCTTTAGTTAGGGATGGCTAGCCTTCCCGTTGCTGCTATAGGTTTGCTGCTGCGGGACATCCATGATGCACTGGGCTCTTTCTCTCCCACCATCTCTGTCTCTCCATGTAGAAACCTGTGACAGTATTGCATCATTAACTGTGTTCTCCTCTCTCAGCAGATCTGGCTGGATAACGTTGCAGTGTTTGTTGGTCTCCCTTTCTGTCTTCTCCGCCCCAGCCGGTCGAGGCAGATGGCCGCCCTACCTGAGCCGGGTTCTGCCGGAGGTTTTTCCTCCCTGTTAAAAGGGTGTTTTCCTTCCCACTGTCGCCACCCCTCCGTGCTTGCTCAGGATGGGGGATTGGACCGGGTCAAGTCAAGATTCGATCCAATCTGTTGGTTCCTTAACTAGGCTATTATGAATCTGACCTGAATTTTTCTGTCTGTTTAAGCGCCCTGAGGTGACATTGTCATGAATGGACGCTATACAAATAAAGTTGAATTGAATTGATATGAAAAATCTAGGGTGGTCTCTTCCTTTTTTCCATGGCTGTATTAAAAAAGTGCTCAGAGTCTTACTCAGCATGACAGTGAGTAGAAGATGAAGGAACATCATTCTGTGGGTGTACTATTCCTTTAAAGGTGTTATAACCTGCTGTTTTACATACACAATCCTTCTTAAATTATCTTCAAATGAATTTTTAATTACAGTTGGGTGGGAGGAACATTTAATGAGCTCATTTTAACCTCTTTTTATCCCCAACTTTTGTTTGTCGCAAGAATACGCACGAGACTCAGACCTGTCTGTAAGCGCGTTCACGAGGCAAACGTCAAAGCTAAAACAAAGTTTTATCAGGACAGACCAAGTGAAGGAAATGATGTCCCAACAGAGTACGGTTGATAGAGAGGATCCGCAGAGTAAAAGGGCTGGACTCTGATGAATATAAGGAGTGGACGTCTGACTTAAAGTTTATCAAACAGTGTTAGCTTTTGTAACTACATTAGCAGCTTGTCCGTTAATCTACCATCATTTACTGGCCTCTTACACAAAAGATAATAAGTTACACAAGCAGCAACACTTACCGACTGCACATCCTCACTGATAAATAGAATCCACTCGTACCTGGTCGTGCTGTCCCTTCTGTTACACTGAAAACTGATGAATTTCTGCCGAAGCAGCTCAGCACGGCAATTTTTTTTCCTCGTTGTCGTCGTCGTCCTCCTCTCTGACAAAGCTGATCCTTAAATGCTACTCTGCAGCAAGTAATCAGCTGATTTCAGGTGGCGCTAAAGAGGCTAGCTTAGCAGCTAGCAGCCTCTGTCGATCACGTCATTTGGAGAGAAAAAACAAAATGGCGTACTGTGGGGAGCGCGCTCTTGTGGCTGATTCTGGTGAGAAGAGAGAGCCCGCACTCAAAGACCAAGCCACTTTCACTCTCCGGAGTTTCTGGCACGTTTTAACTGAGGTCCTGTTCCAATACATGTTTTAACGTGAAAAAGTGGGATTGCTGGGTGATCACTCATATATATATATATATATATATATATATATATATATATATATATATATATATATATATATATATGTATATAAGCATACACTCTGAGGTTTCTACTTATAGCCAACCCTATGTAAGTAATGGTCTCGCCCTGGCCACCCCAGTGAAAAAATTTTGGCTCCACCACTGATCAGAGGAAACAAGTATTAGTGAAACAGACATGATGGAAAGCTGCAGATCAGATGTTGTGGAAAAGAATAGTTGGGAAACAGACTTTCCTCACCTGCCATCTTTGGTTTGGTTTTTAGAGGCTGAAATTAAATAAAGATGAAGTTAATAAAAATAATCAGCAGCATTTCCTGGTGTGCATGATCTTTGTCGTCAGACATGAGAGTGATTTCAGTGAATCTTGCAGCATGAAGACAAACATCCTCCTGTGGGTCCTCACCTGGTTCACGTCTGGTTGAGTCTCAGCTCCTCTGTCTGTGTTGAAGCTGGTATTTGACATGTCCGTCCTCACATGAAGGAAGAGACTGACACCAGCTCTGCATCAAGCAGCTGACAGGACAAGTTTTTCTTGTCATTTGTTCCTGTTCAGTTAGTTCTTGTTAAGTACATAAGAAACATAACATGGAAGAGAAATCTAACATTTTTTCTTTGTCATCTACTTTCATTTTAAGATGGGAATTGTGACGCTGTTGAAACAGTATAATGTGCACATAAATCCTTTATGTCATGTGACTTTGTATATCGCATAAATTATTGTGGGTTGCCATGGCCAAAAATGCCAGGGCCCCTTTTTGGTCCCGGTCCAGCCTTGCCTTGGGGGCCGTAGCTCAGAAGGTTTGGGAACTCCTAGATGAGTTGAACTGGACCCGACCGACCCGCTGGAACTGTTTAATCCCTGTGCGCAGCTGTTGACCACAACGCGCTCCATTGTGGAGCGAGCCATCGTTTTTTTTTTTTTTTTTTACAGAACTTTATTGAAAAGTTGCAAATCACAGACCATTGACCATGAATATCATAAATAAGCCGGCATCTCCAAAATAAGAGTTAAATGATAAAATACAGTATGAGACTTAAGTGAATAAAGTGCATAAATCAGTATAGCTAGTTAATATGACATACTTTAAATCAAATAAATAAAAGAGGAAAAGAAAAGGGGCAGGAAATATTACATTTCTCCAAATATTTCTTGAATTATGTTAACAGTGTGTATACATTTCTTATTGTCAATTCTTTTGATACAATTAACGTAATTCTTGAAATCAATTTCAAAAACAGGAAAGAAAGGTCGACCTTTGGAAAATTTGGTTTTGTGTATGTGGAATTTTGCAATTAGAATAATCAAATTAACTAAGTGTTGCATTTTCCTGGAGCGAGCCATCGATGTTGGATGAATGAAGTCCCTCTGACGTCATTCACCGCTGCAGCAACGTGCTGTCACTTCTGTAACAGAAGTTCAGATAAACAGAAGTTCTGGTTATCTGGGATTCCACTGTGAAGTTCAAATATAATGCTTTTACGAGCCTCCACCTTACAACAAACGCCTCGACTTCATTCTCCATGAAATTGCGTTTTCTTGTCTTCTGAATCTCCACAATTCAGCTTTAAATGCTTCAGACCTGGTGGCTCATTTATATGCATTAATATCCATAAGTGCTTTACATTCACCATTTATGGTAGAATGTGGGTGTGTAGGGGCGGGATACATGAGCCAAATTCACCTGCGCAAACTTCCAAGTGTTTCTGTCTGTCTTTATATGTACTTTGACAACAGAGTTAAGCTAGGTACACACTACAGGATTCCTGAGACCTTCATAGATGTAGAGACCACACACTTGATGATTACAAAAGACAAATCACGACAAGATGGCCTCCTCTGATCATATAGTGTGGGGTGTACACAGAACACCCCACACTAACTGATACGTCAGCAGAGAATCGGCTCCTTCACTGTCACAGGGCTCTCAAGTTTTCAAGTGTGCTTGGAGTGAGATTGACACTGAGGTGGGGCAGGGGTCATTGCTGGGTGGGAGGCGGCGGCGGGAGGGGGGTATTAGATTAGACTACAAAATTATTTCAAACAGCTTTGGTATTTCATATTAATGTTCACAGAGACCTGGACAGAATATTTGGCTGCCTCAACAAAGTAACACAAAATGCGTTGTAACCCATTAACTCCTAAGTTATTCCATTCAGATAAATATGAAGCAGAACTGTTGGTTATGCCGACATACAGGCAACATTTTTACAAGTCCTCTTTCTATTTTTTTTAAATTTGGATTTGTTTTATTCAAAGACACTTACAATACAAGGAGTCAGCGGCCTGAGTCCTGAGCCATTTATGGCTCCTTGTTGCTCTTTTTCACCAATGAGATGCTGCGCTCTGAGGAGATGTCTGCACTAAACCGTTTGGCGGATGAACACCTGGCACGGTACCTCCGGTACCATGAAAATATAGGTACCAACAGTAATACTGGTACCGACTTGGTACTGAAGTACAGAGTACCATGACAACACCCTTTCTCTGCTGTCAAACTCACCTGCTGTCCCTCTTTCGGGGGGGTTGCCCCGACATCATCCACCTGCTCGGGTGAACAGCAGTGGCATAACGGCAGAGGGATGAATAAATGGCGTGAGCGGCAGAGGTAGGAATAGCGGGGGATCAGCACCATGGAGCGCAGAAAGTTAGACTCGGTTCGGCAGGTTAGAAGTTGACTGGCTTCATGAGATCAACAACGTGGTCTCCTGTTCCATCATCCAGCCTGATGGCTGCTCTCTGTGTGGGCGCAGACGTCCCGCTCCGCTCACGTATGTGGCTCTGGTTTCGCTGGAATCTGGGTCGCCAAAATACCTCAAGAAAAGACTGAACGTGACCTGTGCGTGCCAGTATGCACGTGCTCTCCTGCTCTCGCTTGCTCAAAGGCCGGAGGAGAGAACAGCAGTACTGTGCAACGGTATGACCGTCTGGTTTGACTTTTTTTTTTTAACATCTTAGGGTCATAGGAGACTGTGGCAGGTCCGAATGAGACTGTCACAGTCTAATTAATGGGAAACGCTGTAGTCTATGGTTTAGCTTCCCTTCATATCTATTTATGTTAGATCTGGTTAAAGGAATGTAACGGTATTCTAACAGCCCCAGGAACTGCCTGGACAAAAGACAGAAACTTTCTGTGGATGCCAAAATTAAAATGTCACCATTTGTATCCATTAAGTGAACAATGGCCCAAACAATTTTCACCATAGTATAATGATTTTCTCTTACGTAGAATATATCTATTATTCGAAATAATCATATTATGTGGAGTGAAATTATGTTGGTACAAGTGGGGCAAAAAAGTCTTTGGTCAGCCACCAATTGTACAAGTTCTCCCACTTACAAAGATGAGAGAGGCCTGTAATTGTCATCATAGGTATATCTCAACTGTGAGAGACAGAATGAGAAAAAAAAATCCAGAAAATCACATTGTCTGATTTTTAAAGAATTTTTTTGCAGATTATGGTGGAAAATAAATATTTGGTCACCTACAAACAAGCAAGATTTCTTGCTCTCACAGAGCTGTAACTTCTTCTTTAAGAGGCTCCTCTGTCCTCCACTCATTACCTGTATTAATTGCACCTGTTTGAACTCATTATCAGTATAAAAGACACCTGTCCACAACCTCAAACAGTCCCACTCCAAACTCCACTATGGCCAAGACCAGAGAGCTGTCAAAGGACACCAGAAACAAAATTGTAGACCTGCACCAGGCTGGGAAGACTGAATCTGCAATAGGTAAGCAGCTTGGTGTGAAGAAATCAACTGTGGGAGCAATTATTAGAAAATGGAAAACGTACAAGGCCACTGAGAATCTCCCTTCGATCTGGGGCTCCACGCAAGATCTCCCCCCGTGGGGTCAATATGATCACAAGAAGGGTGAGCAAAAATCCCAGAACCACACGGGGGGACCTAGTGAATGACCTGCAGAGAGCTGGGACCAAAGTAACAAAGGCTACTCTCAGTAACACAACGCCGCCAGGGACTCAAATCTTGCAGTGCCAGACGTGCCCCCCCCCCCCTGCTTAAGCCAGGGACTCAGATCCTGCAGTGGCAGACGTGTCCCCCTGCTTAAGCCAGTACACATCCAGGCCCGTCTGAAGTTTGCTAGAGAGCATTTGGATGATCCAGAAGAGGACTGGGAGAGTGTAATATGGTCAGATGAAACCAAAATAGAACTTTTTGGTAGAAACGTAACTTCTTGTGTTTGGAGAAGAAAGAATGCTGAATTGCATCCAAAGAACACCATACCTACTGTGAAGCATGGGGGTGGAAACATCATGCTTTGGGGCTGTTTTTCTGCAAGGGGACCAGGACGACTGATCCGTGTAAAGGAAAGAATGAATGGGGCGATGTATGGTGAGATTTTGAGTGAAAACCTCCTTCCATCAGCAAGGGCATTGAAGATGAAACGTGGCTGGGTCTTTCAGCATGACAATGATCCCAAACACACTGCCCAGCAACAAAGGAGTGGCTTCGTAAGAAGCATTTCAAGGTCCTGGAGTGGCCTAGTCAGTCTCCAGATCTCACCCCCATAGAAAATCTTTGGAGGGAGTTGAAAGTCCGTGTTCCCCAACGAGAGCCCCAAAACATCACTGCTCTAGAGCAGATCTGCATGGAAGGATGTGCCAAAATACCAGCAACAGTGTGTGAAAACCTTGTTAAGACTTACAGAAAACGTTTGACCTCTGTCATTGCCAACAAAGGGTATATAACAAAGTATTGAGGTGAACTTTTGTTATTGACCAAATACTGTATAACACTTTCCAATACATTAATACCTGTGTATTACTGACCCCATAACCCCATAATTGACCTTGTTATGGGGTGTTGCAGTGGGTAAGAAGAGCCAAATAAGGATCCTGTCCAGCGGCTTTGGCCTTGAGTCTTTTGGCTGTCCTTACAGCTGATTCAGTCTTGCCGTTGCTCTGGGGGCAGCCTGGTGATGAGGTCTTGTGCTGGAATTCCCATTGATGGCTGAACTTCTGGAACTCCTGGGATGTGTACTGTGGTCCATTGTCTGACATGACAATATCAGGGATCCCTTGCCGTGCAAAGTGGCCCTTCAGTTTTTTTTTGTCACTGTTGTGGACTTGATGTTGGGCAGATAGTTTATGTTCCAGAAATTGGAATAATAGTCCTCTGTGATGAGGTAGTCTTTGTTATCAAATAAAAACAGGTCAGTGCCCACCTTTGCCCATGGTCTGTTTGGTATTTCATGTGGGATCAGTGTTTCTTCTTGTTTGTTGTCCACTGATCTGCAAATATCACATTTGGCAAACAAACACACTCTCTGGCCCTCCTTAAGCATCCTTCCACACCGAGATGGGATGAGTGTAAATGCTGAGTTATCTCTCTTCTTAATGCCTGAGGAATGATAACTCGTTCACCTCTGAACACTATTCCATCTTGACAGCTCATGTCCTCCTGAAATGAGAGGTATGGTTTGATTTCATCGGGTGTGTTCTTGTCTTTTGACCATCCTTGTTGCATTGTTTTCATGAGGATCTGCAGTGCTTCATCTTCCTTTGTTGCCGATCTTATCATGTTCAGTCGGTCTTCAGAGATGGGAACATGCTGCAACATATTAACAGTCTTTATTTCAGCCTCCACTAAGCCCTTGGGTGAATATTCTGGAAGACAGGCTCTGCTTATTGTGTCTGCAAGCAACATGTTTTTCCCAGGTACGTATACCACATCCAAATCGCACTTCTGAATGTGCAGCATCATCCTCTGGAGTCTTCTGGGTTCACTTAGCGAGAGTTTCCTCACTATAGTTTCCAGTGATTTGTGATCACTTTGCACTGTAACTTTACGGCCATAAGTGTATTGGTGGAACTTTATCATGCTGAAAACCATGGCGAGAAACTCTTTCTCTATTTGGGCATAGCCCCCGTTTGGTCTGTGTCAGTGCTCTGCTTGCAAATGGAACTGGCTTACCATTTTGCATTAATGCAGCACCCAGTCCTGTGTCTGAGGCATCACACTGCACCGTCAGTTCTTCATCTGGGCAGTAGTGTTTGAGCATTAGCAATGGTTTTCTTTAGTTTGAGGAATGCGTCCTTGTGTTGTGATGTATAGGAGAACTGGACTTCTCCAGTTCTATCCTCCTGTTTAACATGCCAAAACCCACTCTTGACATCACAAACTGTGAAGATTTTTGCTTGGGACAAGTCCGGGAGTATGTCCTCAATGGTTGGTAATGGGAAATGACTGTGTTTTAATGCCTTGTTCAAAGGCCTTGGGTCGATGCACACTCTAGGTTTCCCATTCTGTTTTTGTACAACCACCATGCTGCTGATCCACTCTGTGCTGCATTCCACTGCTGAGATGATTCCTCTGTGCTGAAGGTCCTGCAGTTCCTCCTTCAACAGTTTCATCATGGCAACTGGGACACGCCTCTTTGGCAGTTGCACAGGCTTTACACTGCTGTCCACTTCCAGTTTGTACTCTCCATCAAAACAACCATCCCCAGTGAACACATCATTTTCTTTTTTTTTATGTCCTCCATTGTCCACTGCGCACTGTTAGGCTTTTCTGAGGTAACAATGCTGTCAATGGCTAAAATGTTCTCATAGTGTACCTTAGTAAGTTTCATAGGCTCTCTGGGATTTTTTCCAAAGGGGGGTTCTGTGCCGTTCTTTTTCTCCACCATTTCAGGTGGTTAATTTTTTTGTTTTTCGTTTTTTTTAATTTATTTTTATTTTTTTATTAATTTTTTTTTTTTTCTTTTTATATACATTAGGGGCAGTCTTTTTTTCTCTCTCATTTTTTTTTGGGGTTTAAAGATTTATCGGCATGACATTGCAGCTGGTACCACAGTCTATTTAAAATCTCACAATGTCTCTGCCTAGCAGCATACAGCTGTGCGAAAAAGTTTTTGCCCCTTCCTAATTTCTTTCTTTTTTGCATGTTTGTCACACTTAAATGTTTCAGATCATCAAACAAATTTTAATATGAATCAAAGATAACACAAGTAAACAGAAAATGCAGTTTTTGAATGAAGATTTTTATTAGTGTGTGTGTGTGTGTGTGTGTGTGTGTGTGTGTGTGTGTGTGTGTGTGTGTGTGTGTGTGTGTGTGTGTGTGTGTGTGTGTGTGCGAAAAAAAAAAAAAAAAAAAAAAAAAAAAAAAAAAAAAAAAAAAAAAATGTGTGTGTGTGTGTGTAAAAAAAAAAAAAAAAAAAAGAAAAAAAAAAAAAAAAAAAAAAAAAAGAAAAAAAAAAAAAAAAAAAAAAAAAAAAGAAAAAAAAAAAAGAAAAAAAAGAAAAGAAAAAAAAAAAAGAAGGAGGAGAGGGGTGGGGGGGGGATCCAAACCTCCATGGCCCTGTGTGAAAAAGTGATTGCCCCCCCAAGTTAAAGCATAAATTAACTGTGGTTTATCACATCTTTGGAAAGCTGATTTCAATTTCTCTAGCCAGACCAAGGTTGGATTACTGCCACACCTGTTCTCAATCAAAAAATCACTTAAATAGGACCTGCCTGACAAAGTTAAGTAGACCAAAAAGATCCTCAAAAGCTAGACATGTTGCGATCCCAAAATAATTCAGTTAAAAATGAGAAACAAAGTAATTATGATCTATCAGTCTGGAAAAAGTTACAAAGCCATTTCTAAAGCTTTGGGACTCCAGAGAACCACAGTGAGAGCCATAATCCACAAATGGTGAAAACATAGAACAGTGGTGAACCTTCCCAGGAGTGGCCAACCAACCAAGGTCAGTGTTCATGACTCCACCATCAGAAAGAGACTGGGGGGCAAAAACGGCCTGCATGGCAGAGTTCCAAGACCAAAACCCCTGCTGAGCAAAAAGAACATAAAGACTCGTCTCAGTTTATCCAGAAAGCATCTTGATGATCCCCAAGACTTTTGGGAAAATACTCTGTGGACTGACGAGACAACAATTGAACTTTTTGGAAGGTGTAGGTCCCATTACATCTGGCGTAAAAGTAACATGGCATTTCAGAAAAGGAATATCTTACCAAAAATAAAATATGGTGGTTTTAGTGTGATGGTCTGGGGCTGTTTTGCTGCTTCAGGACCTGGAAGACTTGCTGTGGTAAATGGAACCATGAATTCTGCTGTCTACCAAAAAATCCTGAAGGAGAATGTCCGGCCATCTGTTGGTGACCTCAAGCTGAAGCGCACTTGGGTTCTGCAGCAGGACAATGATCCAGAACACACCAGCAAGTCCACCTCTGAATGGCTTAAGAACAACAAAATGAAGACTTTGGAGTGGCCTAGTCAAAGTCCCCACCTGAATCCCATTGAGATGCTGTAGCATGACCTTAAAAAGGCGGTTCATGCTGGAAAAGCCTCCAATGTGGCTGAATTACAACAATTCTGCAAAGATGAGTGGAACAAAATTCCTCCACAGCGCTGTAGAAGACTCACTGCCAGTTATCACAAACGCTTGATTGCAGTTGTTGCTGCTAAAGTGGAACAACCAGTTATTAGGTTTAGGGGGCAATCACTTTTTCATTCAGGGCTATTTAAGTTTGGATCCCCCCCCCCCCCCCCCCCCCCCTTAAAAATAAAAATCTTCATTTAAAAACTGCATTTTCTGTTTACTTGTGTTATCTTTGTCTAACATTTAAATGTGTTTGATGATCTGAAACATTTAAGTGTGACAAACATGCAAAAAGGTAAGAAATTAGGAAAGGGACAAAAACTTTTTCACACAGCTGTACCTGCAAAGAGCTGAGTGTCATTACAGTTTGCTGCATTTATATTCTCAGCTTCTGATTTGGTCACGCAGAGAATCTCATACTCTTCACTTTCACATTCAGTTACATTGTGTTGGCTACAGGTTTGTTTTTGTCTGTGTTCTGGGCGAGCTCTGCATTTAACTGAAAAGTGGTTCTCTTTACTGCACTTTTTGCATTTTTTACCATATGCTAGGCATTTCTGTTCGCTCTTGTCATATGTTCTCCCACAGAACCTGCATTCAACTGAACCGCTGGTTTGTTTCTGGTGCGTTGCTCCATGCATTGCATACACCTCTTCCACTACTGGATGCGAGATGGCTTTACTGTTCTCACGAGACAGCTCCGCAGCCCTGCACAGCTGTATGCACGTTTCCAGGGTCGAGTTCTTCTTGCGCAGTTATCTTTTTCTCATGCTTGGGTCGGTAATTCCACACACAATGCGTCCCGAATCAGTGAATCCCTTAACTGTCCAAAGTTGCACGTTTTGGTCAGCAGCTTCAGCTCTGTAACAAAGCTGTCTATCGTTTCACAGGCACCTTGTGTCTTTGTGATAAAACAATGACATTCCACTGTCTCATTAACACTAGGGCTGCAGTGCCGGTCAAATTATGCAATAATATCATCCAGCTTCCATGTATCTTTAGTGATGTCGCTCATTAATGTATCCAGTAATTCTCTTCCACTCTCGCCGACAAGATAACTTTTTCCTTCGTCATCTGTCGCCACAGTTAGGTCCACGGACAGCATGACCTCGCCTCTCCATGTCTTCCATGTCCTCAAAAGATTACCAGAGTCCAGGCGCAAAGTTGACTGTGGCTTCAAACCCTCCATGCCGCACAACTGTCTTGTCCCGCCCGGTCCGATGAAATCACTGTTGTACAGTCTCTTGGCAGGCACTTATAGAGTCTGCTTCCGCTGCCACCATGTTTCTGTCTGTCTTTATATGTACTTCGACAACAGAGTTACTTGTTCCTACCCAACAGGGCAGTCTGATTTATTCAACATTTTGGCAACCCATTAACATGTGGTGCACACACCCCTGTACACCTCTGGAGAGTAACATTATTTTCTGTCCGTACAGGAACAACGACACAGGTGGACCATTCTTCTGAAACCTAAATGAAAACAATAGCTCCTATTTTTACACCAGGGAGAGTGTGATTTATAAAGGAGAAATTGCTTGGATCTGTGCACACACGGTTTCATAAATCTAGATTTTTTTTGGCGCTC
This sequence comes from Atherinomorus stipes, assembly GCA_023101725.1. NCBI lineage: Eukaryota > Metazoa > Chordata > Actinopteri > Atheriniformes > Atherinidae > Atherinomorus > Atherinomorus stipes. The sequence goes on from JALJCO010001074.1 coordinate 67,753, forward strand.
GTAAACTCTGGGTTTTTGGTGCATGTACACTTTTAGTAAAGATCCTGCACACAGTCTTTTTACTGCAGTTTAATGACTACAACCTAATGTACCCATAGCAGTAGAAATGTGTATTCATTTCAGACAAATAAGGCCAGATTTGATCCTGTTTTATTGATTACATTTATCATTGAACATGAGCAAAAGCCTGATTTCTACAGACATCTTTACCAACATTTTCAATTGCACACATGAGCCAGGACAGAGCAGTGGATGTGTTAAATACAACATGACATCAAGAATTCATATATTGTTGGTAAGAATTTGTGTAAAAAAAAAAAAAGAATATCCTTTACATCAATATTTATTTAAATATCAAAACACTTCAACATGTCTCTCTTTACAGTACATAGATTGTGTTTGTTTCATTATTCAAACAGATTTTAACAACTTTGCTTGAAAAATAAGAAGTGTTGTATAAAGTTTCTGGTAGCACTTGTCATTAAACACTGAACATTTGTTGAACTTTGAAGGTACAGTGTGTTAAAATTACTGACATGTAGTGGTAAAGATGGGTATGGCAATGACTGAAAACTCCAAGCACTGTTATGAATGTACGGTGGCCATCAGTGGCCAAAATTCTCCCAGACATAAAGATGTTTTCATGTGTGAGTAGATCCAGTGGTCTCAGGTGCAGCTATGACTGGACTATGAGGAACTATTTTTAATGTCTTTTAAGGCATTACTGATCCCAAACAGTCTCTAACTCCCATTAAACAAAGCTGGTACAGCAGTGTCAAAGTTCAGAGTTCTCGCTTCACACTCCTGTTTTGTCCATTTAGGGACACTGTAGTAAAAATGGCAGCACAAATATGGCAGCCTCCATGTATGTGCACCCCCAGCAAGTAGATATAAATGACTCATTCTATGACAATAAACATATAACAGCTGTTCTAGTGAAGCGATTACACGTCAATAAAAACTCAGTTTTGAATTGTGTATTACATTTTTCTGCCGTGATTTTGGTTTTGTTACACACTGCACCTTTAATATTTCCTGAGTAACTTCAATGTTTTTTCTTTGTTATTAAAGTTTAGCTCAATGTGAAATTTAAAAGTTGGAGAAAAGTTTTAAATCCTGCAATTTAAAAGACAAAGATTGTTTATGTGAGTTATACAGAGATGAAGCTGGAGCGAAAGTTCATGCTGGTGCCACAACCAGAAGCCACATGTTTGTTTGTGTTTTGCATGTTTTCTTTGTTTGTTAGTATTGTTTTTTCTATGTAAATGTTGATGCAACTTCTAAGTTTGTTACTATGAAACTTCCTGAGCAAAATGTAAAAAAAAAAAAAAAAGGATGAAAATGGATCAAATAAATAATTATTTAAAAAAAAACTGTTGCAGTTGGGCAACACTGTTTTCTTTGTCCTGTTTAGCATCTTCATGTCTTGGTATATTCTGTTAAAAGTGATGATTGAGGAGGGTGGTTGCAGGCTCCCTTCCTCTTCTACCGCCTCCCCTCCTCTGGACCACCTCTCTGCTGGCTGCAAACGCACAGCGTTTACTCTGGAACAAAACATTAAACATCAGAGAGGCATGCGAGTGTGAAGCAAGCCGCAGTAAAACAAGTGCACATCTCCAAAGTTGCACCAATGATGACGATTCAGGGAGTTTCAGGTCATGCAAAGCAGTGAACACAAATGAAGAGAGCTGCAGGGAAGGTGAAGACAGGCTTCGTGTTGCCTGCAAACAGTCAAATCAGTCAACTTTCTACAGTTGTTTCAAATTTAGTGAGAAAAAGGTTTTATAAGTTTCCACAGCAGCTACTGCATGCATGTTCTCACAGTCAGATACATTAGAATCAGCATAAGCTGGAAAATGCGATTAAACTAGTAAAAGTGATGACTTGAAAATTTCATCATGTTGATATTTGACCAAGGATTGTTTTACTGAGTAAAAAGTACTCAATACTCATATATTACTCAGATACACTGTAAAAAGTGTATCAGGGCTGTAGTTGATATGTTTTTGTACTTTTTTACATTGATCATTGGTGATGAAATCTTATGTAGACCCTAAATTATTTATACTATATTTAAACGACATTTTTACAGTATCCAGTACCTAGTAATTTATAATGTTTGCTGATGACACAACCTTTCTTTTTTCTGGAAAGAGTACGGACGAACTAACGCAAATTGTAGAAAAAGAACTAGCTGAGTTAAATAAAAGTGGTGTGATTATAATTAGTTATCCTTAAATGAAAAAACAAAAACTAAATTTATGGTATTTTCTGGTAATCACATCTACAATGATATAAGGCTGCATATAAATGGGGTTGAAATTGATAGAGTTTATGAGACCAAAGTTCTAGGTGTCATAGACAGTAAACTTAGTTGGAAGCCTCACATTGAATATATTAGAAATAAAATAGCAAAAATTATCGGAATATTGGTTAAAGTAAAAGATTTAATAAATGTAAAAGGTTTGTATATTAAATACTCTGCTTTAGTTGTGCCCTATTTGTCATATTGTTCAAAAATTTGGGGAAATGCAAATACAAGTATTGACACTTTAGATCAGTTAGAAAAAAAGCTATTAGACTTAAAGTGGGATATCGGGAACATACACAGTGAAATCCCCAGTGTTAAATTTGAGTTGTTAAGTCATATTTACTCTTTCACAGTAATTCTAACACCATTGAGAGTAAAATAACCACCAGTGCCGGTGAAAATTTTCAGAGTTAAAATAAGTTTCCTCTTTCAGTGTATAATTAACTCTATGAAGTGTAGCTAAGTGCACCCAGGAAGACTCCGCCTTCTTTGGCTTGAATATTTCCCATCATGCTTTGTGACTCCCCTGTATGGTCCTGCACCGTGAGTTAAGTGTATACTGTATGTGAGCCCTTTGGGTCTCCTTGGCGTGCACAGTGTATTAATTAAAACATGTTGTTGAAGTTGGTAGTTTGTGCTGACTATCAGTACTCGCTTGGTAACTGTCAAAGTACCAACTAATCTTCACAACTCTCCTAAATTACTGTACTGATATTCAAGACAGTAATTTTGGGTCAATGCATGATGGGAAATAATGTGTTAATATTAATACATAATTCAAAATCCTTTAGTATTCACCTCCATTACCTAAAAGCAGGCCTATTTTCATTTTTATACTTGAGAGCAACCCTAAGAGTTCATTTTTACTCTTATAGTGTTAGGCATTTAACTCTAGATTAGTGTTGACCTAAAACTTTGAGAACAGTGTAAAATGTACACTTACTCCTTGGACCTAAATAAACACCAAAATTGGTGTACAATATACTCCTAAAGTGTTGGATATACACTGTCAAATTTGCTGTGTACTAAATACACTTTGTATTGAAAGCAATACTTCAAAATTTAAAGACATTGTATACAGGTACTACCCACAAAATTTGAATATCCTGAAAAAGTTAGTGTATTTCTGTAATTAAACTTAAAAGGTGCAATTTACATATTGTTTAGACAAATAATATGTGAATCAATATATTTCAAGCTTATGTTTGTTTGGATGTTGCTGATTAGGACTTGCAGCTTTAGAAAACCTCAAATTCAAAACCTCAATCTATAACACCTCCATAAGTGCCCTGAGCCTTCAAAAAAGTCTCTTGGTTCAGAGGATGTTCTCAGAGTGCTGTCTCAAAGCACATTAATGGACAGTTAAGTGGAAGGAAGAAGTGTGGAAGAAAACGGTGTAGAAGCCGGAGGGCTGACAGCAGCCTGAGTGCAGCATGATGTATTTGCTGTTTATGTTGCTGTTTACTCACAGACTCGAACATTAAGAACAACTTTTGCTTGGTACTAAATATAATGTATTGAATAAGTTACGATTAAAATTTTGCTTTGTCCTAAAACAAAAATTTAACTTGAGAAAAAAACTAAACAAAACAAAACAAAAAAAACGCATGTAACAGAATTACAGATTCAATTAATTTATCCCAAAATGAAAAGTTAAGTTGTAACAAAGTAAAAAAAAAAAAATTGCGTACTGTCTTCGTTATAAATTATATTTTTTTCTTTGTATCAAAGCAATTTCTTTCTGTGTTTAAATGTAAAAGATATTTCCAGTAAATCAAAATTTATGGTTTCAACAACATCATAAATTTAGTTTAAGAAAAACTCATTAATTTAGATATCACAAATTACAGTAATTTATCTTCAAAGTTGATCCAAAGAATAATTTTTTTCAGCATAGCATATGTAATGTTTTACCTTTGGGGCTGACATTTTTCTCGTAGTAGCCTGCGTTGGTGATGTTGCCAGCTGGGCGGTACTGGCCAACCACAAAGACTGTATGACCATCAGTGGCCAGGCCCACTCCCAGCTCCTTACTGTCCTTCCACACCACCTGAGTGAAATGTCCTGCAGGGAAGAAAGCAGCTTTGTGAGGCAACAATCTATCTTTTAATCCATCATTCGTCTTCCAGACAGCACAGTCCTCCAACTCATCTCTAAATTTCCTAGAGAGCAGTGGGCTGCCATGTTTCTGCCTGGGGGGAAGTTATGGGTGAAGGGCGTTGCTAAGGGGCGTATATGGATAAACAGAGATGATCTGGTGTGATGAGTCTTACCAGTTTTACTCTGGTGTCCAGACTTGCTGAAGTCGTAATCCTTGATCTCACCGTACCATTTTTCTACAGCTTCTTTTCCTGAAACACGAGACAGAAACATTTCTGTCTGAGCTCATCGTTAACATAAGATCATCCAGAAAATGAACATGAAAGTATAATACAGAGCAGACAGTCTACCTGTTGGATTGACAGTCTTAGAACTGGACATGTAGAAGACGTTCTCTCCATCATCAGTGTCGCTGTGTCCCAGGGTCCTCTTCTCCAACATGTGATCGGCCCATTTCTGGGCGGCTGCATTCAGCTCCTTGTTGTAGGTCAGCGGGGGTGCGTTGTGCATCGCCCTGTAGGAGTTGTGGGTGTCCAGGAACTCTTTCAGGAAGCTTTCATCTGCAAATGAAACATTTCATGTCATTTTCTGTACCGCTGATCCAGTTCAGGGTTGCTGGAGCCTATCCAGCTATTATCAGGCGAGAGGCAGGTACACCTGGACATGTCGCCAGTCTGTCGCAGGACCAACACAGAGAGACAGACAACCATTCACCTCACATTCATACAGGGACAATTTAGAGTGATCAGTTAACCTAACATCATGTCTTTGGACGGTGGGAGGAAGCCGGATTTCCCGGAGAGAACCCACGCATACACGGGGAGAACATGCAAACTTCACACAGGAAGGAACTGTGGGTTATTGTTGGAACCCCCTCCCCAGCTGGGAATCGAACCAGCGACCTTCTCACTGTGAGGCTGCGGTGCTGACCACCATAGCACCGTGCAGCCATCTCAAAACTATATTTTTTTCAAATTTCTACTCAAAATATCTCATCACACTCAACATAAGACAAAATTACCAAAAGAGAAACATTTCAGTGAGAAATACGATCTTGTTTTAATTTAATTCATCACGTCAAGTGATCTTATCAAGAAAATTTTGCTTGCTCCATTGGCAGATTTTTTTAAACTTATTACAGGCAACAAAAGTCTTTTTTTCTTTTTTAACTAATTTTAAGGGGGGCCAAGATTTTTTTGCTTGTATGCAAACAAATTCTGCCAATGGAACAAGCAAAATTTTCTTGAGAAGATTTATTTAAATAAGATGCATTGCCTTAAAGGTGCCATGACATCAAATTTCTTTTTTATGGGGTTTTGGGTGTATAATATGATCTGTTGTGCACTGATGAGGTCATGTGAATGTCCAGAGTGAGAATCAAAGTTCCTGTTTATGGTCTGTCAGCTTTGTCTCTCTGCTCAGAAACGGTTGAATCAGACAGCAGCTGATCATTCCACGTAGTTCTATCATTCTTTGCTTTAATAAGAGCACACTATTAAGCAAACAGCCTCCCCCCCCCCTCCTCTCCTTCCACCCTCCGCTGTGCTCTCCCCCTCCCTCGCTGATTCAACTGCGTGAGTGGAGCTGAGTAACTGCTGAGCAGTCAGGTCGGTTTTTCAAACAAATGGATTTAAAAGCAAACTTCTGCAGCAACACTGAGGGAGGGGGCCACAACCTCGTCATTACCTGCAAGTTTAATTATTTTCTAAATGCTGTCTTGTCTGATAAACGTAGCTCGCTGTCTGAAGTGCCCATGTTGCTAGCAGTTAGCCTTTAGCAAAGTCTGACTGCAGCATGACCTACGTAGTTTCTCTAAATAAGGTTATAGCCAAATAAGGTGTAGCCAATCAAAATGAAGTCAACTTGGTCTCCGGGTAAAACTGCATATCATTACTGCACCCGAGTCTTTTACTGAGGAAGTGAGGTCTGGCGTTTCAAAACAATCCCCCGCTGTAAAAAGTAGTTACATATGCAGTAATGTCAACTACATGAACCAGTTTTTACTGCTATGTCATCACTCCTTGAAAACAAGATCCAATGTCTTAATTAACTGTTTCTCTTTGAGTAATTTTGTCTTATTTTGAGTGTGATGAGACATTTTGACTAAAAATAAGACAAATATACTTGGTGAGATTTGAGTTTTTGCAGTGCGGTCGTCAGTCTGCCGCAGACCTAACACAGAGACAGACATACACGCACGCTCACATTCTTACATAAAAACATTATATTACACATTATAGAACATTTTAAAACTTCATTTATTTTCTTTATCAGAGGAAACAAGTGTAATAGTGAAACAGACATGATGGAAAGCTGCAGATGCAGATCAGATATGGTAGAAAAGATAGTTGGGAAACAGACTGTCCTCACCTGCCATCTTTGGTTTGGTTTCAGGGCTGAAATGAAGCAAAGATCAAGTTAAAACTATTTAACAGTGTTATAGAGATAGTAATCTGAATGTGCATCATCCTTGCTGTCAGACATGAGAGTAATTTCACTGATTTTTGCAACATTAAAGGAATAGTGCACCCACAGAATGATGTGCGTTCATTTCTACTCACCCTCATGCTGAGCAAGACTCTGGAGCACTTTTTTAATATCTCAAATGCAGCCGGAGATCGGACAGATCTCTTTTTTCCCCAACTTTCATATAATGGAGTTCACCAGTGACTGAACCAAAAAGGTCCATAAAAGTCCACAAAAACTTGTCAATATTCCTCCATACTGCTTGTCCAATGTGATCCAAGTGTCCTGAGTGGGTAGCGTCCATAACGGGCTATACGCACAACTCCACTACTTCCTGAAGTTAATAGCACTCCTTTGTTTCCTGTCTTTCATTACAGGGTAAACTGATTAATCCAGGTGTGTCTGGCCAGTTATTAAGGTCAGGCACACCTGGATTAATCAGTTTACCCTGTAATGAAAGACAGGAAACAAAGGAGCACTACAATGTTCAGGAAGTAGTGGAGTTGTGCACATAGCCCATTTACTTGAAACAACATAATTTAGTATGTTTTATAGCCTAAACAGTACTACATTGCAGTTTCTATTTGTGCGTTCGTGTGTGTTCACGACACTACGGAAGCCACGGCCTTCGGTGGCTACTCTGCCGATTATGCAAGCGTAGAAGAAGAAATTAGCTGTTTACATTGTGCAAAGAATGAACGAGCTGCAGACAAACACAAGAGGAGTTGGCTATTGATTCAAAACAAAGAAAGAAAGAAAGAAAGAAAGAAAGAAAGAAAGAAAGAAAGAAAGAAAGAAAGAAAGAAAGAAAGAAAGAAAGAAAGAAAGAAAGAAAGAAAGAAAAAGAGAACTCGTGATCTTGTCTGCCGCGGCTTCCGTAGTGTCGTGAACTCACAAGGATGCGTTTTTTGGGAGCTAAATGTGGTACTGTTTAAGCTATAAAAATATAATAAACGATGTCATTTCGAGTAAATTATGGATGCGACAGGACACTTGGATTACATTGAACTAGCAGCATGGAGAAATATTGCCAAGTTTTTGTGGACTTTTATGGACCTTTTTGGTTCAGTCAGTAGTGAACTCCATTATATGAAAGTTGGGGGAAAAAAAGAGATCTGTCCGATCTCCGGCTGCATTTGAGATATTAAAAAAAGTGCTCCAGAGTCTTGCTCACCATGAGGGTGAGTAGAATATGAAAAGAGTATCTATCTGCAGCTTGCAACCAAAGGCCGTGTCCTATAGTGGGCATGTCACATATTGGGTGGGTCTTGTTAGGTTTAGGGGAAGGGTCAGCGGTAGTGTAAGTTTTAACGTGCTGTCATAGGTCTGGTGGGCGTGTCGTCAACTGACGACACTTGACGACACGCCCACTTTACGACGCGCCTCTTGTCTTCGACCCTACTCGAAAATGAAGGCACATCATTCTGTGGGTGTACTACTCCTTTAAAGACAAACATCCTCCTGTAAGTGCAGACATCTGTGGTTCTCACCTGGTTCAGGGTTTTTCTGGTCTGGTTGGGTCTCAGCTCCTTCGTTTGCATCAGTGCTGCCTGTGATGGATGAAACCACAACCTGATCAAATCTATCAAAAGTTGCAGCATCTTTTAAGATTACTGAGTAAGTAGGTAAAGGTACTTAAAACTCATGTATTACTCAGGATAAAATATGTAAACTGTGGTAATGTTTTACCTTTGGGGCTGACATTTTTCTCGTAGTAGCCTGCGTTGGTGATGTTGCCAGCTGGGCGGTACTGGCCAACCACAAAGACTGTATGACCATCAGTGGCCAGGCCCACTCCCAGCTCCTTACTGTCCTTCCACACCACCTGAGTGAAATGTCCTGCAGGGAAGAAAGCAGCTTTGTGAGGCAACAATCTATCTTTTAATCCATCATTCGTCTTCCAGACAGCACAGTCCTCCAACTCATCTCTAAGTTTCCTAGAGAGCAGTGGGCTGCCATGTTTCTAACTGGGGGGAAGTTATGGGTGAAGGGCGTTGCTAAGGGGCGTATATGGATAAACAGAGATGATCTGGTGTGATGAGTCTTACCAGTTTTACTCTGGTGTCCAGACTTGCTGAAGTCGTAATCCTTGATCTCACCGTACCATTTTTCTACAGCTTCTTTTCCTGAAACACGAGACAGAAACATTTCTGTCTGAGCTCATCGTTAACATAAGATCATCCAGAAAATGAACATGAAAGTATAATTCAGAGCAGACAGTCTACCTGTTGGATTGACAGTCTTAGAACTGGACATGTAGAAGACGTTCTCTCCATCATTAGTGTCGCTGTGTCCCAGGGTCCTCTTCTCCAACATGTGATCGGCCCATTTCTGGGCGGCTGCATTCAGCTCCTTGTTGTAGGTCAGCGGGGGTGCGTTGTGCATCGCCCTGTAGGAGTTGTGGGTGTCCAGGAACTCTTTCAGGAAGCTTTCATCTGCAAAAGAAACATTCTAAAACTTTATATATTTTCTCTTTCAGAGGCAGGGGTGGAGCTACAGGGGGGTCGTGGCCACTCCTGGCCAATCACTGGCCACCGCACATTTTAACCAGCGTCCACCACAGTTTAGAAGTTGAAAATCCCAGTTAAAGCTTTTCTTGCCGAGATATTGTGATTGGGGAAAGAAAGCTGCTGCTTCACAGGAGAGACCCCAAACTGCTTCCAAACCATTTTCCTCTCTTATTTCTGACTATATTCAGACAATATGCATGCAAAGATATTTAGGCCTGATTCATGAAAGGTTTGCGCGTATTAAAACAAGTGCTAACTTGATTGCATACGCAACAATAGGTTGTAGTTTAGGCTTTGTCTGTTTTTTTATGTTATTGCTTTGAGCAGCAAAGTTTGTTGGCCTTAATTATGCCTCCTGAACAATAAAACATCTTTACTCCACCCTTACCATCCTGCAGCCAGACTTTTTGTTACCTAGCAGACCTAGAAAAACCACTTGTGCATCATGGTGTTTTCAATTTTGCTTTGCTTTTAAGCTATGTAATGCACGGCTCCTTGTTGTTTAATCCTATATTCCTCTATATATACATATATATATATATATCGGATCAGATAATCAGATATTGTAGAAAAGAATAGTAGGGAAACAGACTGTCCTCACCTGCCATCTTTGGTTTGGTTTCAGAGGCTGAAATGAAAAAAAGATGAAGTGAAAAATACTGCTCAGTATTTCAGGTATAATGATCTGAATGTACATCATCATTGCTGTCAGACATGAGAGTAAGTTCACTGATTTTTGCAACATTAAAGACAAACATCCTCCTGTAAGTGCAGGCATCTGAGGTTCTCACCTGGTTCAGGGTTTTTCGGGTCTGGTTGGGTCTCAGCTCCTCCGTTTGCATCGGTGCTGCCTGTGATGGATGAAACCACAACCTGATCAAAAGTTGCAGCATCTTTTAAGATTACTCAGTAAGTAGGTAAAAGTACTTAAACTCATGTATTACTCAGTCAGGATAGAATATGGAAACTAATTTTTCACCTTTGGGGCTGACATTTTTCTCAAAGTAGCCTGCATTGGTCATGTTTCCAGCTGGGCGGTACTGGCCAACTACAAAGACTTTATGACCATCAGTGGCCAGGCCCACACCCAGCTCCTTACTGTCCTTCCACACCACCTGAGTGAAATGTCCTGCAGGAAAACAGAGCAGCATCCCGAGGCCAACATTCAGTGAAAGGAACACGTGCTGTATAGAAATGACCTGTGCAGCTACATGCAAATCTTCTCATTTGCAAATTTTAACACGGGGCTTATCTGGTGTGTTGAGTTTTACCAGTACGGCTCTGGAATCCAGACTTGCTGAAGTCATAATCCTTGATCTCACTGTACCAAGAATCCACGGCTTCTTTTCCTGGAACATGATACAGAGAGTAAACAGATTTAAATAAACATCCTTCTCTGAGCAGAAAAGCATCAAACATAATAACAACAAACTACTACAATACTGAATTTTTCCTTCAAGGGTTAATAAGGTATTTTTCATTTTATTCCATGGATATAAAATCATCCAGGAAGCGTAAAATGAAGGTATAGTACAGAACACAGTCCTTGGTGGGAATGTTGTGTTTCCAGACGTTAATAACACATTCAGGCAGTCTTCCTTCTCTTACAGGGTTTGTGGAACACCCCTCCAGCAGAGTTAATTACCGTTCATGTTCAACCTTCAAGATGTTTTCACACCGGACCAAAAAGTGCTCGTTGTCCAAACAAACCTGCGCTCAATAATAATTTGTTTTATTTGAATCTGTCTGTGTGTACTCTGTATGTGAATGAGTTTTGGAAATTTTAGTTACAAAATATGTTTTCTTGTTTGTTTGTTTGAAATGAGACCGGGCATATTAATTAAGATGAGTTTCTTAGACTTTCTTGATTGTCATTGCAGAAAAAGCACAACAGTGAATCTGGCTACGAAATGATACATATATATATATATATATATATATATATATATATATAAATAAATTATTTATACTCTCAAATCAAAGAAGGAAAAAAATCAGCTGTCAGTTTAAAAAAAAGTCATATTGACAAAAGTAATAAGAAATAAAAACTCTGTGAAAAATTATGACATTATATTGTATGTGTGTATGTTGGTCCACTGTTTATGGGATAGATGCTCTAATGTGTCTTGGACAGTTTTATTTGTTTTTTTTAAATTATCATTTTCAACCACTATTCAAATGCAACATTATTTTACACTAAATTATAATTTTGTAAAATTTTATTTATTATTAGTTTTATTTAGTTATTTGAATTACTATTGTGAATTTAGCATTTTTAACATTTTTAACATAGGTTATGGTAAGAAGAATCATGATAAAAATGTTCTTCTGTTTTTTTTCTCCTTTAATTGCTTTAAATTTTAGTGATTGCTTTAACTGGGACTGCAGATGGAAATGAACGTATTACTCTTTGAGATATCCCTGTCAAATAAATACATAAATTCATTCATACCTGTTGGATTGACAGTCTTAGAGCTGGACATAAAGTAGACGTTCTCTCCATCATTAGTGTCGCTGTGCTTCAGGCTGTTGACCTCCAGCAGGTGATCGGCCCATTTCTGGGCGGCTTCATTCAGCTCGCTGTTATATGTCAGCGGGGGTGCTTTGTGCATCGCCCTGTAGGAGTTGTGGGAGTCCAGGAACTCCTTCAGGAAGCTTTTATCTGCAAAACAGACATGATGCTCTGAATATATTTCCTCAGTGAGAGGAAATGAGTCATAGTGACATGAACAAAATGATGCACAGATGCAGATCTGATGATGCATAATGTAACGGCTCTGAATGTAGAAAGGAATAGTTGGGAAACAGACTGTCCTCACCTGCCATCTTTGGTTTGGTTTCAGCGGCTGAAATGAAATAAAGATGATGTTAATGACAATAATCAGCAGCATTTCCTGGTGTGCATGATCCTTGTTGTCAGACATGAGAGTGATTTCAGTGAATCTTGCAGCATGAAGACAAACATCCTCCTGTGAGTCCTCACCTGGTTCACGTCTGGTTGAGTCTCAGCTCCTCTGTCTGTGTTGAAGCTGGTATTTATGGACACAACATTGACATGTCCGTCCTCACATGTAGGAGGAGACTGACACCAGCTCTGCATCAAGCAGCTGACAGGACAAGTTTTTCTTGTCATTTGTTCCTGTTCAGTTAGTTCTTGTTAAGTACATAAGAAACATACTCATTAAGCAGATGCTTCAGTCTGGGTTTGGAGTGTCTCATAGTCTTATGTAACACTTGCAGATTAAATGTTAAGTGTCGTGTTAACCAAAGGTGAGCAGAAGCATCCCAGGATGCCACCAGACCGGCTGTAAAAGCTGGTCTCCAGCGACAGCCTGCAGGTATCAGCATGTGGAACAAGGTGAGGCCCGAGTTTAAGACAAATGAGCAGAAGACTTCAAAAGCACATGGATCTCATTAGCGCGCCGTAAAACCCTCGTCCTCCACACCCTTAACGCATGCTTCTGTTTAAACCCAGCAAACATTTAACTAAAATGGAGTACATGAGATTTATTTTAGAGGGAAGTGAGAATGCTGCAGTAGTTTCTAATCAACTCATTTTACCATGTTGGTGCATCTCGTAATACCACACACTCAGCAGTCCGTGTTGCCAAATTGTTGTTATAAGCAAAAGAGGATGTTGGTTATGCTTAAAAAAAAAAAAAAGACACTGCGGAAATTAATCAGATGAAAGTGTCCCCTGCTTGTGGAAACAGTATATTTTAACTTATTTACTCACAGTAGATTTTGATGATTAATAGCATGGAAATGAACTGATACAGGAATAACATCCCATATTTGTTGTTTCCACATGTTTTTGCTGCTAAACCTCGGAGTTAAATCAGAAAGCTGGGTTTACCGTGGTCTTGTAAAGCTGTTGCTGGCCTGCAAGCAAGAAAACCACATCCTTCCTCCGGAAGAAGCTAGAGTTATTTATTCTTACTGACAGCATGCAGTGGAAATGCACCTGTCCTGTTTCATTCATGCATCGCAGCAGCAGAGCACGGCCTGCTGGGGCTTGTTGCTTCCAGTAGCATCCCTGCCAAGATAGAAAGTAAATAATCTGACATTTCTACTGAGGAAGCTGACAAATCTAACCTGTTCAGAACCTGTTGTGAAGGGTCAGGGAGCTGTGTTTGTTTGTGCTGCAGTTTACAGGTTCCTCGGTAACCTTTCCTTCTCAGCGAGCCAGCGTGAGAAGCTGCTGGAGGATCATCGTGGTTATGAATTCTACGGATTGTCATCATACTTACAATGTGGAGAGTTTTTGTCTTTCACTCAGCTATCTGTAACTTCCTTTAACATTTCTCTGGTATTCTGTTTTTATCTCGTCTCTAACTGAAAGTCCTATTTATACTCACCCTGCAGTTTCAGAGTCTTGGTGTTAATGAACAAAGTCTGTTTTTCTTTTTGGGGTGAGACTCAATTATAAAGATGAATCTAATTAATTAGAAGCTTTGTAGTTAATTAATTGTAAGATAATATTTGCTCCAAAAGCAACTTTTCTTTTTCTTTCAATTTAAAGGATTACAGCCCAAGTTCCAGCTTTTTTCCAGAAGTTCGCCCCCTCTGGTGACAAGTGGAAGTGACGCTAATATCGTGCACACGCATGAGCTGCTTCCACTGCGTTGGTCACTAATTTAACCCAAATTACACTCAGTCTGAGCCCAGAGTTAGAGACACGATGTTTACTGAAGTATTAAAGTTATAAATCTGCAAGTTGTTTGATCGTTGAGTAAACTGACAAACTGTATGCTAACGGTAACAACAGGCTAACGCTGGCTTGTAGTTCAAACATCCAAATTCACAGGCTGAGACCACGATTACCTTATAAAATTACCATATCAACGATGTAACAAGCAGCCAGAGTGTCCCTCTTCCCCGGGAACAGTCATACTGCTACATTTACATGCTAAAAACTTAGCATAGCAATATTATACGTCCTTATTTCCGTCATTCATCACATTTACCTTGTTAGCGAGAAGAAAGCCAACTGTGGGTCCTGTTTTATTCCCAGACTGGATCGGAGCTCCCTCTAATTTAATAAAAGAAAGAAAAAAAGCTTCTTGGTTGTTTACTCCCGTCTTACTCCGGTGCCGATGTTGTGCCGAAAAACGCCCCCCTGCCATGGCAGTGTTTTCCAGCGCAAAACCAGTCAGACTCAAGTTTGGTGTTCTTCATCTCACAAGACAAAACTTTTCCTCTTCATCTTCCTGGAGTCTGAGTCGGGGTTTGAGAGGCACCTGTTCTCCATCTTTTAGCAGCAGTCATCAGTGTTGTTTCAACATGCGCAGACCTGCAGTGGTGGAATATGAAACCAGTGCAGCCAGACGAATGAGAGCGCGCAACTTGTCTCCTCCACAAGCGCCCCCTCAAGGCTTCGTACCCAAAACTCTCACATGGAGCAGAAACAGTATCAGAGACACCGCAGTGAAGAAAGATCAGCTCATTCTACACATCAGGCAGCTGTTAGAGCAGGTGAAGGAAAGAAAAGATAGTATTTAACATTTAAACTTGTGCAATGCACCTTTAAATGGATTTCAGTGGATAACTAAATCAGGTAATAGTCATTATAAACAATATCTGGAAAAATGATTATAGAGATGCAGCAGCCATCTCTCCTGTGAGTTTCCTCTCCTGCTGCTCATACTGTGTAACTTCTGGTGAAAACATAGCAGCTCTGAAAACCAGTAACAACAGAAACCAGACTGCAGCTCTTTGGTTATTGATCCATTGTTCACTTACTGTGCACGGGTAGTTCAGTAGTAGTAGTAGCTCGTAGTTTTCAATCCCGGTCAGTTCATGTAAAATTGTAAATATGTTTTCCGTGTTGTGTTTTTCTTTTTTTTCCCTTTTCGTTTACATTAGCATTGCATTATATTATCATTATATAAAAATGATGACCATGACACTTATTCTGACTCTTATTATAAAGCACAATAAGAAAACTAGCCTTTCATTGTGTTTATACTAGGGCTGCCAGGCGATTAAAAAAATTAATCTAATTAATTACAGGATTTGTAATTAATTAATCTAATTAATCACATTTTAATCTCATATCTGCAGTCATGGGGAACAATGGTCCTGAAGGGCCGCAGTCCTTTAAGTTTTCCATGCAGCCCTGCTCCAACACAACCTACGAAGTTCTGTACAGTAATTCACTAACACGTCTTCTTCTTCTTCTTCTTTTTCTTCTTCTGGTGTTTATTGGCAGTCGGCAAACAGCTTTAGGTCCACCCACTGCCCGGGTCATTCAGTGGGCCAAATTTAAAATACTCGTGCATTCAAATGACACTCTGAATTAATCCCATTTTTTAATGCATTAATTTGCGGTGTAATTAATTGATCTAATTTATTAGTTAAACTGACAGCCCTAGTTTATGCATCACTTACTTTAATAATGCTGAGAGTGAATCTGAATACACTGCAGGATGCCTCTCTTGGTAACCTGTCATTAGAGGTCTCATTGATGACTGAAGCACTGATGATGTTGAAGCACTCTGGACTTGCAGCTCTTTAAAGCATTTGGAGTCTCCAAACTCCAATAAACTCCTAACTCTAACTGCAATGAAAATCACGGGTGTTAAATATTCTGGACAAACCAAACAGAACAGCTGCTGTAGTTGAATGATAATTAAAGGATGTAGAGGCTGGATTAAGGAATGAGACTCGCGAGTGACACAACTGGCACCGCCGGTAACTTTAGCCACCAGCCAAACCAACACGGAAGCACAAACTGATGCTGTAACGTTGTTTACTACTCTGATAAAGTCTTTTTCTTCGTAGTTACACTTTTTAGTGTCTTTCAGTTGATCTGGGTCGTTTGCTGACGGCAGAAGAATCCATAACTATCCCTTACAGGGTTTGAATTCACCATGACGTCTCCTTCCAAAAACCTTAGGGACACGTAGGGGAGAGCGGGGTAATTAGTGCTAATTTTTACTAAAAGTGCATTTTAAGTTAAAGGATTACCGTTATGTCTCCAACTTATATATATGTACATATAATGGTCTCTATGCACAACTCCACTACTCCCTTACTTAAGCCAGCTCCTTTGTCTCCTGTCTTTCATTATTGGGCGATTTAATTAATCCAGGTGTGTCTGACCTCAGTAACCACGAGGACAATGGCCACACACACCTGGATAATCAGTTTGTCCAGTAATGTAAGACAAGATAAAATGGAGCTGGCTAAAGTAAGGAAGTAGTGGAGATGTGCATAAAGCCCATTAAGGGTGTTGTGTATTAGTGGGAAAAGCCAATTTGGATGTTGAATAAATTGCTTGAGAAATATAGCTTTAGAAAAAAAACGTGGTTTTGTAGCACAACTTGCCCCAAGCAAGAGGTAAATTGTGCCAAACACGAAAATACAGCGGGGTAAATTGTGTCATTGGAACAGCCCATTTTAATCTCACAAATGACATATAAAAGCAAGACAAATCCCCCCCCCCCCAAACTAATACTTATTTTGTGTTTACTCAAGGTTTAAGCATCATTGAAAATGTCTTTTTTTGGCTCAAACAAGCCAAAGCACCACATGGACACAAAGCAGAAAACAAAATAGGACATTACAGCGACACATTTCAGTCCAGCACCGTTGCTTCCAGTAACGTCTCTGCCAAGATAGAAAGTAAATAATCTGACATTTCTACTGAGGAAGCTGACAAATCTAACCTGTTCGGAACCTGTTGTGAAGGGTCAGGGAGCTGTGTTTGTTTGTGTTGCAGTTTACAGGTTCCTCGGTAACCTTTCCTTCTCAGCGAGCCAGCGTGAGAAGCTGCTGGAGGATCATCGTGGTTATGAATTCTACAGATTGTCATCATACTTACAATGTGGAGAGTTTTTGTCTTTCACTCATCTATCTGTAACTTCCTTTGACATTTCTCTGGTATTCTGTTTCCATCTCGTCTCTATCAAAGGCTTAAACTTAAAGTCCTAATAATACTCACCCTGCAGTTTCAGAGTCTTGGTGTTAATGAACAAAGTCTGTATTTCTTTTTGGGGTGAGACTCAATTATAACGATTAATCTTTTTGTAATTAGAAGCTTTGTAGTTAATTAATTGCAAGACAATATTTGCTCTAAAAGCAACTTGTCTTTTTCTTTCAATTGAAAGGAGAACAGTGCAAGTTCCAGCTTTTTTCCAGAAGTTCGCCTCCTCTGGCGACAAGTGGACACACGCATGAGCTGCTTTGACTGCGTTGGTCTTTATAAGTTTAACCCACATTACACTCAGTCTGAGCCCAGAGTTAGAGTCACGATGTCTACTGAAGTAATAAAGTTATAAATCTGCTACAGAGACTTGAACATGTTATTGGAATTAGAGGAACTGCATTAGATTGGTTCAAGTCATACTTATCTGATAGATTTCAGTTTGTTAATGTCAACAACGAGTCTTCATCACACACCAGAGTAACTCATGGAGTTCCCCAGGGTTCTGTGCTCGGACCAATTCTCTTCACATTATATATGCTTCCTTTGGGTAATATCATCAGACAACATGGCATAAATTTTCATTGTTATGCAGACGACACTCAGATATACTTATCTATGAAGCCAGTTTGTTAGATTACAAAGATGTCTTAGTGACATAAAGACCTGGATGACCCTGAACTTTCTGCTTCTAAATTCAGACAAGACCGAGGTTCTAGTCTTTGGACCCGAAAAACTCAGGACTAAATTATCTAGCTTTATAGTTGATCTGGATGGCATTAATTTGGCTTCCAGCACCCCAGTGAAGAATCTTGGAGTCATTTTTGACCAGGATTTGTCTTTCAACTCCCATATAAAACAGGTTTCTAGAACCGCCTTCCTTCACCTACGTAATATTGCTAAAATTAGGAACATCCTATCTCAGGACGATGCAGAAAAACTAGTCCATGCTTTTGTTACCTCCAGATTGGATTACTGTAATTCCTTATTATTGGGCTGCCCCAAATATGCCTTGAAAAGTCTCCAGCTGATCCAGAATGCTGCAGCGAGGGTTCTGACTAGAACTAGCAGGAGAGATCATATTTTTCCAGTTCTAGCTTCTCTTCATTGGCTCCCTGTTAAATCCAGGATAGAATTTAAAATTCTTCTTCTCACATATAAAGCTCTCCATGACCAAGCTCCATTATATATTAGAGATCTCATAGTTCCATATATTCCAAGCAGAGCACTTCGCTCTCAGACTGCAGGCCTTTTGGTAGTTCCAAGGGTCTCTAAGAGTAGAATGGGAGGCTGAGCATTTGGCTATCAAGCCCCCCTATTATGGAATCAGTTACCACTTCAGGTTCGGGAGGCAGACACCCTCTCTACCTTTAAGATCAGGATTAAAACCTTCCTTTTTGATAAATCTTATAGTTAGGGATGGCTAGCCTTCCCTTAGTTAAGCTGCTATAGGTTTAGACTGCTGCGGGACATCCATGATGCACTGGGCTCTTTCTCTCCCACCATCTCTGTCTCTCCATGTAGAAACCTGTGACAGCATTGCATCATTAACTGTGTTCTCCTCTCTCAGCAGATCTGGCTGGATAACGTTGCAGTGCTTGTTGGTCTCCCTTTCTGTCTTCTCCCCCCCAGCCGGTCGAGGCAGATGGCCGCCCTACCTGAGCCGGGTTCTGCCGGAGGTTTTTCCTCCCTGTTAAAAGGGTGTTTTCCTTCCCACTGTCGCCACCCCTCCGTGCTTGCTCAGGATGGGGGATTGGACCGGGTCAAGTCAAGATTAGATCCAATCTCTTGGTTTCCTTAACCAGGCTATTATGAATCTGACCTGAACTTTTCTGTCTGTTTAAGCGCCCTGAGGTGACACTGTCATGAATGGACGCTATACAAATAAAGTTGAATTGAATTGAATTGAATAAATCTGCAAGTTGTTTATGGTTTGATCGTTGAGTAACCCCAAGGTAACGCTGGCTTGTAGTTCAAATACCATACTGCTACATTTACATGCTAAAAACCCTGTGGTGCACCCGCGCGTTGGGCGTGGCGCATCTAGGTGGGTTACACACGTTTCGCACTGCGAGTTTTGAGATATTGAGTGTTTGATGCGCGTCACGGGCGGCAGACGCTGCAGTTGGAAAATCTGAACTTTGGCATCTTGACGAGCGGCATCAGCCAATCAGAGCGACTCAATGTCATGACACACAGACACATTTTCTGACAGGACGGAAAAACACCCAGAAGAACCAGGGGAATGTCCTCTCTTTCTGCAGACAGAGGAGGACAAACCGTGATCTGTGTCCGGTCCTGGTTTCTGAACAGCGGTTTGATGACCTGCTGTGCCAAAGGGATGTACTGGGTTCATGATGCTGCCCCACATCGGGACAGCGGGTTGTTAAACTGGGCCAGATCAGACGGCTAAATGCTCCTGGAGTAAACAGAAAATGGTAGGACTAGTGTAAGATTTTTATTTATTTTATTTTTATTAGCTTATAAAGATTTTGACATTCAAACATAAGCAAAGCATGCTGCTGTTAATAGTATACCCCCTAATTTTTGCAGGGGTGGCCAGCTTTTTGTTCAGGGGGGCCATGGCCACCCCTTGGGGGCGTCCTTGCCAACAGTTCCTTCCTGTGTGGAGTTTGCATGTTCTCCCGTGTATGCGTGGGTTCTCTCCGGGTTCTCCGGCTTCCTCCCACCATCCAAAGACATGATGTTGGGTTAATTGATCACTCTAAATTGCCCCTAGGAATGAATGTGAGGTGAATGGTTGTCTGTCTCTCTGTGTTGGTCCTGCGACAGACTGGCGACCTGTCCAGGGCGTAGCTGTGAAGTTTCCTGTTTTGGCCTGGGAAACGGCCATATTTTAACCCATTTGCTGCCATTTTCCCGTATTAGTATTTTCCCATAAATTCCCTGTACTATAGAATAGCCTATTTAAAGGGACTAGAGGCAGGAATTAAAAAAAAAAACACACATGCATCCACTAAAAAGTGTAACTACAAGGAAAAAGGTTAGTAAACAACATTATAGCTTCAGTTTGTGCACACTCCCGTGACGCTTGACTCGTGGCTGCAGTTACCTGCAGTTGTGCAGACCACTGCACGCTTTTGGATTTCAACACTGTTCAGCAACAACAATTCTCTGTATTTTGTAGACGTGATGATTACCACATTCTTAGACTGCATGGTGCCACTAGCTTGTACAAGTTGGACAGGAAACCTCAGAAAATTCAGTGGAAGTGGCTGTTGACTTTGTAAATGCCCTCAGTCACACGATAGTAGAAGAGCATTCCTTCCAGTTACAGAAATGTTTAACTTGGAATTAGAATTTTTCCTCAACTTTCTTCAGCTGAACAAAACCAAAACTGAGGCGATTGTTTTTGGAACCAAAGAGAAACGACTGCAGGTCGTCACAGAACTTCAGTCCATCCACCTAAAAACCACCAACCAGATCTGCATTAGTGATGGACTCGGACATAAACTTTAAAAACACATTAAGGCAACTAAATCAGCTAATTATCACCTGAAGAACATCTCAAGATTAAAAGATCTGATGTCTCAACAGAATCTGGAACAACGAGTCTGTGCGTTCATCTTCAGTCGGCTTGATTATTGTAACAGAGTCTTTACCAGTTAAACACCAGCAGTTCATTCAGAACTCTGCTGCCCGAGTTCTCACTAAGACCAGAAAAGTGGACCACATCAGTCTAGTTCTCAGGGCTTTACACTGGCTGCAGATCCATCAGATAGACTTTAAAGTTCTGTTGCTGGTCTATAAAACTGACCCGTCTAGGTCCAAAATACATCAGTGACCTCTTGACCCAGTATGAACCTACTAGACCCCTCAGGTCATCTGGATCCGGTCTTTTATCAGTTCCCAGAGTCAGAACCAGACATGGAGAAGCTGCGTTCAGCTTCTATGCTCCACATGTCTGGAACAAACTCCCAGAAAGTCTCAGATCAGCTGAAACACTTAGTTTATTTAAATCCAGGCTGAAGACCCACCTGTTCTCAGCTGCATTTAAACGATTCAGGAGTCCAGATGTGCACAGTTTTTTTTTAAAGGTGATTTTGAATTTTGCTTTTATTCTTTTATTTTTTATGCTTCTTTTTTTCTGTAATGCTTTTAATGTTTTATGTAAAACACTTTGAATTGTTACATGAAATGTGCTGTACTAATAAACTTGCCTTGCCTAGGAACTAACTGATATCACCAAAGTGCTTTCAAAGATCAGATCATCTCATGTTTTCTTAGACAACCCCCCCCCCCTCCAGTAATTCAATATTTTCCTTCATGTTAATACCTAAGAAACAACATGCATGGCATCCTGCTTCCTTGATGTTGCGGTAATCACATTTATTCTTAACTGAGGAGTTGACTGCAGCTCCGGATGGGTTGTGTGGGCGTACCAGAGACTGTCTCACCGGCTGAGTCGAGTACATGCAGCAGGAGGTGGGTAGCAACGACCTAAATTTACAGGTCATTATTAGGATGAACACCCTGGCCTCATATAAAGAATATCACAGTGAAATACGAGCTACGTGATGCCCAAACAAAGCCACGTTTCAGCTACAAAAACACAATGTGTTAACCTGAGGAAACATGTGGTGGTAAGTTTGACCTAAATTCCTGTTTTTGTTGTGGTTTAGTGAGCGCTAGACTGGTTAGGTTAGAGAATACCAGTCTACAAATGGAGTCTTTCATATCGACCCTTTCAGGATTTGTAAACATTTAGCTAAATGCTACTTAAGCTAATCAGACCAGTTAGCTGTTACTGCAAGTTATTAATGGCCAAGATGGTTTTGGTCAGTCAACTCCAGAATGTCAACCACTGGTTAAACAAACAAACAAACACATAAATGTTTATGTTAGCGTATATAAAAACATACTAGCTAGAGGCTAAAAAAAATGTAAGTTTCTTAATAAGTATTTCCAGAAATCTGGCCACCATAATACTGTCAGGATAAGATTTAAACTATCAATCATCTCTTAACTCTAATTAACTAATTAATCCCTTGTAAACTCAGACTGTGGCATCTGTTTTCTGACAACTAAATATACTAAATTATGTCGTTTCGAGTCATTTCTGGATGCTACCCACTCAGGACACTTGGATTACATTGGACGAGCAGTATGGAGGAATTTTGATAAGTTTTTGTGGACTTTTATGGACCTTTTTGGCTCAGGCACAATTGAACTCCATTATATGAAAGTTGGGGGAAAACAAGAAGCCGTCCTGATCTCCGGCTGCATTGGAGATATTAAAAAAGTGCTCCAGAGTCTTGCTCACCATGAGGGTAAGTGGAAAATAAAGTTACAGCTTCTGTGGGTGAACTATTCCTTTAAGGTGTGGGCGGATATGTATGTAGTTCGGGCGGGTCGCAGTGAGAATAAGTTTCTTTTTTGTTGCGCATGACGCTTTTTAGATATCAGGTGCCGGGATCGTTTCCAGTGTAGGCAGAGGCAGAGACACTGCTGTTGATGTCAACCAGGGACGGAGAACACAGTTACAACCAGGGATGATGATCTTTTATGCAGGAATCTCTGAATCAAATAAATAAAGTCCCTACGTGGCAAAATGACAGACGCTACTGTGAATTTAGGAAATTAATGTGGGATGTGCGGGTCAGGTTTGACGGGGAGAGCTGCGGTTTGCGGGTCTCGGTTCAGGCGGATGCGGGTCGGTAAACCTGCAGAACTCGGATGTGCACGCGGCTTCATGTCGCCAAGTGATGGTCGTCGTGCCCAAACAAGAAGAGGATGCAACTACTTTTTAAACTTTTGACAGACAGATTAATGCAGAATCGGTAGACATTTCCTGCATTATGAACGTCTGACAGATCAGAGATTCACATTTTCGTCCAGTCTCGTCTTGTCAACGAAAATTTACACACGTCTCGTCAGGTTTTAGTAATCACAGAGACACGTTTATCTCATCATCTCGTTATTGTCACGAATAAAAGGGGCGTCAATGAAATGATTTTGTCAGTCATCGTTAACAAAAACAACACTGCCTTTGTGCAAACAAAGGCATCCAAACAAAGGCACTGCCAACACCACAGATAATCACATCACTGGTTTCCACAGAAAATATCTATTGTTCAAACAAACACTTCAACAGAACTGAAATATCCTTCAAAATCTCCTGTAAATGCTGCAATGTTGAGAAACTGGGGGACTCGCTAAGTGATCGTCTCTTTCTCCAGGTGCCAGCGTCAGATTTCAGAGGTTTTCCACCTTCATGAAACGATGTTGTCAAACATTCAGCGTGCACAGCTTCTGCAGAGAAGCTTCTCATGCTTCTGCTTTCCACAGAAATGTTGCTCCCTGAAATGAAAGCAGACACTCGTTCATGCTGACGTGCAGCTGCGTGGGAAAAACAAAGCACCTCCAAAGAACAATTAACTTTGATCACTGAAACTGAAACTATTGTGTCCTGCATGGCAGCACTTTGTTTTTGCTGTGATGGAACTGCGTCAGAGAGGAGACTGCAGACAAATCTGGCTGAAGGGGCAACAATTTTATGACCCTTTTCAGGTCTCGCAACGCTGCTGACAAGCTATTTTTGGTCTGCCTGTTTTTTTTTTTTTCTTTAATTTTATTTTGGTTTGTTATGTAAAAATGTATGTAGAAAGTCAATCCTTTTAACCCCTGACTACATCTAGACATTATGTTTTCAGGACAGCCTCAGTTGTCAGATTATAAGGCTAAAATGATGTAAATTAAATGCATCAATAGATATAGCACCATGAAGGCCAACCAAAACAAGAAAACAGAATTTATTGCGAACAGTATTTGTAGAAATATCACACTAGTCTACAGTGTGTGACAAAGTAGGTGAGTCACCATTTGTCACGAACTGCACTCAATAACTGATTGTATCTTTTGCTGTTTGTTTGGCTTTCTACTTGAGTAAAACTAATTTACAAAACCTTTTTGTTTATATCATGACTTTGATAAGAATAACCACATTTAGTTCTGTTTGTTTGGTTAAAACTGTTTTGTTCAGGATTTAATCTGATTGTATTGCTTACCATACCTACCATGTGTTTCAGGAGCAGGTGGAAAAGCAGCTCCCCTCTTGTATTTATACTGTTTACCATAATGAGTGATGTCACTGTAAGGGACCAAGTATGGGTCCCTTACAGTGACATCCCTTTGCTTTAAGTAGTGATTGGGAAATCAAAGCTTTCCAAACCTCTGAATCAATATGAGACAATTCAAATGGGCCTGTGAAACATTCAACACAATACAATATAGTGACATCTAGGGATGTATATCGTTGTGATTTTATCGATACCGATACCAATATCGATACTCCTTATCGATACCGGTATTTATCGATTCTCTTATTGATACTATAACATAATTTAGAGTAAATAATAAAGACATTACAAGATGTTAAAAGATCCCGTGGTGGAGAACATTTGTTCAGATGATGTTGAGGGAAGCCTGGACATAAAGGTGGGTGAAGGACAGCTGGGAGAATAAGGGAACTGTGTCTGTCTTGTTCCATCACTGTGATTATTTGACTGCGTAATGATAACTCAATGATTAGGTAGATGTACAAAAAGTATCAATAAGAGTATCGTTTTGTCCAGATTCTTAACGGTACCCTGGTATCGTTAAGATTAGGAACCGGTACCAAACGATACCGGTACTCGGTATACATCCCTAGTGACATCTGCTGGTCAACTTTCAACATAGCAGCTGCACCAATTGATATGCGGCAAACGTGTCATGAAATATAATCAGTTATTTGAACACAGGTTTATGTTCATTCTCAGATCTGACTGTGCATCCTCATTAAAGATCTGGATCGTTGTGTCATAGTTTGATTTCCCCAGCTCAAATTATTTAATAGAAAAGATGGTGTTCTTTTAGTAAGCTTAAATAAAGACATGGAAAATATCTTCATGATACATTTATCTAAAGACCCCCCCCCCCCAAAAAAAACAACAAAAAAACAAAACAAATAGCAACTCAGGAAATCGTTGCACAGAAATGCTGGGTAGTGGAAGACTTAAAGGTAAGAGCGTTTTTGTTGTTTTTCTTTGGGTGGGGGTGGATTTATGAAAAACAAGGGACGTGCTTAAACTTGCCTCACATCCTTTTCAATCCCGCACTTCTTTGCAAACACATTCTAACTCATTCTAAGTCCATTGTCACTCATGCAGAGCAGCTGGATGATGACAGATGGGAAAAACCTGCAGGTTTTCTAAGAATACTTATTTATTTCCAGATTTTTAAAAAATGAAACATCATTAAATATCAAAAATGACACAAAGTTGCACACCTCTGAAAGTTGACCAAACTTTATTGGTTGAATTTCTTGTATATTCAATTTGACAAATAATGGTAAACTTGACAGATTTATCAAACACTGTTTTATTTGATCATGTGTTTGAATATATTGTTAAATGTGTATGTGATGATTGAGAACGATGGTTGTCATCTACAGCAGTGCACAGGTTCTCCTCCTCTTCTCCGGGCTAACCGTCTTTCCTCCACTGGACCTGTTGTCTGCTGCAGCCACCTCTTTGCTGGCTGCAAAATGCACAGCGTTTACTCTGGAAAGTAATATCAAACACAGGAGAGGCATGCAAGTGTGAAGCAGGAAACAAGTGAACATCTCCAAAGTTAGAAGAATATTTGATTTTCAGGGAGTTAAAAAATTAAAAAAGCTGATAGAAACGTGACAACAGTCATGAAAAAGCAGCCGGCAGAGATTAATCAACCTACTGCAGTGGTTTGAAGTTTGATTAAAAAAGAGCTTCAGTTTCCCCCAGAAGTCACAGTCAGGTCATTTAACAAGAAAATTCTAGCTAACTGTAAAGTTGAAGCAACTTCCTCCTCCTTGAACAAATGAAGAGAATTTACAAGGCTAGCTGTGAGTCAGTAGCATTTAAGTTTCCTTTTAAGACAAGTTTGTTGGTCTAAGATAAAGCTGAACACAGTTTTCATTATCAGGACTCCAGTCCTGCACTTTCCATAAACTCAGTTACAAGGAAATTCTTTCCAGTAAAATATTGAGGCAGCTTAGATTTTAGCTGTGAAGTAACAAAATGGAATTGACTTAAGCCTTTTTTTCATGCCAGGATTATTTATGTTGGTATTATTTAATTCAGATAACTGAACTATGGTTGAAGGAAAGTCTCAGGACAGAAAATACCCCTTAAAGGGATAGTACACCCACAGAATGATGTGCCTGCATTTTCTGCTCACCCTCATGCTGAGCAAGACTCCAGGGCACTTTTTTAATATCTCAAATGCAGCCGGAGATCTGTTTTTTTTTTTTTTTTCCGTTATCTGCCAACTTTCATATAATGGGGGTCACCAGTGCCTGAAACAAAAAGGTCCATAAAAGTCCACAAAAACTTGGCAATATTCCTCCATACTGCTTATCCAATGTAATCCTAGTGTCCTGAGTGGGTAGCATCTATAATTTACTAGAAACAACGTCATTTAGTATATTTTTATAGCCTAAACAGTGTCGGCTTCCGTAGTGTCGTGAAATGGAATGGACGCGCATCGGGAAAGTACGATGTTCTACTGTTTAGGCTATAAAAATATACTAAATGATGTTGTTTCCAGTAAATTATGGACGCTACTCACTCAGGACACTTGGATCACATTGGACGAGCAGTATGGAGGATTATTGACAAGTTTTTGTGGACTTTTATGGACCTTTTTGTTTTGAGCGCTGGTGAACCCCATTATATGAATGTCGGCGGATAACGTCAACATAACAAACATGCATTTGAGATATTTAAAAAGTGCTCCACACTCTTGCTCAGCATGAGGGTGAAAATGAACGCACATCATGCTGTGGGTGTACTGTTCCTTTGTCCTGAAGTTTCATGTTTACAGGGACTAACATTGATTGAACAGAAGATTCAGATGCTTTTGCTGTAATTTTTTAGATGTCTGCATGTGTAATATGTGCAGCATAAAAAAATGTAAACCTTTATGAAACAACAGCTGTGGATAAAACCAGAACCCACTCAGTCACTGCTGCAACTTTAAAGGCATATGCCACCCCTGAGTGAAATTTAGCCCCCACCCCTGAGTTGGACAAGTGGGCAGAAGCGTTTTCTAGCCGACCCAGTCATTCTCTGAATCTGGCAGCACTGACTTTAGCTTAGCTTAGCTTAGCTTAGCTTAGCTTAGCTTAGCGTAGTTGCTGTAATCTGGCGTATCCAACTAGCACCACTTGGCGAGAGTGAACTAATTAACTCAAGATTTTTTCCAATTATATTTCATGACCTGCACATTCTGATCGAGTACAAACAAGAAGCCGATTTCACATTAAAGGACTGACTAGGCAGCATTCAATAGGCAAACTATATACCACGATCAGTAAAAAATACACATTAGAAACTTAAAATAATGTGTTACTCAGGATGAAATATGCAAATTGTGATAATCTTTTACCTTTTGGGGTGACATTTTTCTCAAAGGCGCCTGGACTCACAAAGTTGCCAGCTGGGCGGTACTGTCCAACCACAAAGACTGTTGTGCCATTGGTGGCCAGGCCCACACCCAGCTCCTTACTGTCCTTCCACACCACCTGAGTGAAATGTCCTGCAGGGAAGTGAGGCAAGTGATTAGTATCCAGTAAAAGCCTCTCACTGAAACTATTTTTCAGTGAATTAATGTATCAATTTTACCAGTATTGCTAGCGAATCCAGGCTTGCTGAAGTTGTAATCCTTGATCTCACTGTACCACGCATCCACAGCTTCTTTTCCTGAAACATGACACAGAAAAGTAAACAGATTTAAATAAACATCATAATATAAAGGATCATAGCATCAAAAATATTGAGCAAAGAAACTACATATAGAGTAAACAGCCTACCTGTTGGATTGGAACATGAACTTGACATAAAGAAGACGTTCTCTCCATCATTGGTGCTGCTGTGTGCCAGGCTGTTCTTCTCCAACATGTGATCGGCCCATGTCTGGCAGGCTGCATTCAGCTCCTTGTTGTAGGTCAGAGGTGGTGCGTTGTGCATCGCCCTGTAGGAGTTGTGGGTGTCCAGGAACTCCTTCATGAAGTTTTTATCTGCAAAACAGACATGATAACCTGATTATCTTTGATCCATCAGAGGAAAGAAGATGAAAATCTGCAGGTGCAGAGCTGAGGAATGATAAAGATAAAAGCTGTTCTTACCTGCCATTTTTGGTTTGGTTTGGTTTCAGAGGCTGAAATGAAATCAAATAATGATCAGATAATAATCAGATAAACATGCATTGTCCTTATCAGACATGAGGAAGTCATTTCAATGATAAAGATTTTTTTTGCAGACATCTCTGGTGCTCACCTGGTTCAAAGCGTTTGTTTGAGGTCTGGTTGAGTCTCAGCTCCTCTGTCTGTGTTGAAGCTGGTATTTATGGACACAAACGTGACTTGTCCCTCCTCACATGTAGGAGGAGACTGACACCAGCTCTTCATCAAGCAGCTGAGAACATGAGCTTTCTTGCTGCATGTTCCTCATTTAATTGCTTTTGTTTATAAGACATATAATTACTAGGTGGACGGTTTAGTCTGGGTTCCAAGTGGCTCATTATTACAGGTAATTATTAATGTGGTTAAAATGCTATAAGGGTTGTTTCTACCAAAAATTTTGTGAAGGTGAGTAGAAAAATCCTAAGATGCCACCAAACAGGCTGTAAAAAGCTTTTCTCCAGTGTAATAGAGCGACAGCCTGCAGGTACGAGCATGTGACGGAAAGTGAGGCCTGAATTTAACACATATAAGTAGAAAACTTCAAAAGCACATGGATCTAATTAACTCACCATAAAACCCTTTTCTCCTACACCCATATTGCATGCTTCTGTTTACTACACACCCAGCAAACATCACCAGTCACTCTGACATGGCAAGGGGCTCTCTTCACTTGGCAGTCCGCGAGTGAATATTCATGATTTTTGCTCATGTTTGGCTTTAAAACGAGTGTGTTTTTCTACACTCAGCCTGAC
The DNA here is from genome assembly GCA_023101725.1 of Atherinomorus stipes. Classification (NCBI taxonomy): domain Eukaryota; kingdom Metazoa; phylum Chordata; class Actinopteri; order Atheriniformes; family Atherinidae; genus Atherinomorus; species Atherinomorus stipes. The sequence continues at coordinate 97,043 of JALJCO010001074.1, forward strand.
CTGTAAAAACTAGACAAATTTACCTACAACTGGATCATTGTGTCAAACTTAAATATAAACCAAATACATTTGCCCAATCTCATAAATGGATTATACATCTACGGTGTACAATTGGAATCGCTGTGTGCATGGTACAAGGCCAAAGCTCACATTTTTATGTTCTTGATCTAATTTTGGTGACCTTCAGGTAGCACTGCTTAAACAACAGATGAGTACTGAAAATCACTGCATGGTCTCAGGAAGACTTCCAGAAATCACTCTGTGAACACAGTTTACCAAGCGAGCAGACGTGGTGGTGAAAAGTCAAGCGCATACAGAATTGCAGTTCCCCCTCATCCACTAGGGACTGGCTCCAAAAGAGAACAAATCTCCATAAACTCTCACGTTACCGACGAACTTTACAGCAGAAATAAACATGTTTACACTCTGGTTAGAATAATTTAGGTTTAATAGGACAAGTTTACCTAATAAAACTTGATGGGTAAGTTTTAATAGACATGAGTCGAGAAGGGTCTGGCTGCGGCCTGGGCGTTCTTGGTAGCGTTTCATTGACCAACCGTAAAGTTTTTCGCAGGGGATGCTGGAAATGCTGCCATTTTATTCAAACCATGTTCTGCGCTGCCCTCTGCCTTCCAGAGAAAACATGATTACCCAGTGTTAGGTTATGTCAGTAAGTTGATTATATTTGACAACGTGTCACTGTGGAACTCTTGTGTTGTCTTTATTGTATCCAAATCCGATATTAATAATAATAATAATAATAATAATAGCGACAAGCTTGTCTCAGGAGCAGCTAATGTCTTAATGTTGTCGATCCATCAGCAACAGGGCTATTTGTAGTTATCAGAGAAAGTTTGCAGCGACGACTTGTAACGCTAGGCCTATAGCCACGTGGGTTTTGTTCATTTGGATGTCATTGATTTATATTAAATAGATAATGGTTTGTAGACATGTTTTGTTTTTTTCGAACAGTCATTGCTGTCTTGCTAATGGGCTATATGCACAACTCCACTACTTCCTGAACTTAGTAGTGCTCCTCTGTTTCCTGTCTTTCATTGTTGGACAAACTGATTAATCCAGGTGTGTCTGATCTCAGTTACCACAACGGCAGTTGCCAGACACACCTGGATTAATCAGTTGGTCCAACAATGAAAGACAGGAAACAGAGGAGCACTACTAAGTTCAGGAAGTAGTGGAGTTGTGCATATAGCCAATTGTGCTTGTGTGCTGTGGCTTTTGTTTATGTGATTTGCTTTGTGTATTTGTGTCTTCTGTTAGCTGTGATTTGGTCTGTGTTCTGTTTTATGTCCTTCTTTTTGTATCGTGCATTTTTAATGTGTTTGTTATGGTTAGGTTACTTTATTAATAGGTGTTATCTATTTTATATAAAACAATGACATCCAAATAAACAAAGCCCTCTTGGTTATAGGTCTAACGTTACAAGTCGTTGCTGCAAACTTTAGCTGATAACTACAAATAGCTGGGTTGTGGACCAACGACATTCAGACATTAGCTGCTCCTCAGACAAGCTTGTTGCTATTATTAATATCGGGTTTGGATACAATAAAGACAACACATACAGTGACTCGTCAAATAATAATCAACTCACTGACATGACCTCTCACTGGGTAATATCGTCTCTTATGATTTATCGGCGTTCATTTAGGTACTTTCTTCTTTTTTTTTAGCTTATTAATGGTGCATTAGCTCGAGGCTGTAAACTCCATCCTAGCGTGTGTAATAATGCTCTTGTTTTACACATAACACTTGAATCAAATGTAAGCTTAAGATTTATTGACGTTCATTGAGCTACTTGTTTAGCTTACTAATGGTAGCTCTATGCTGCCTGTCATATACTCTGACTACTAGACAACTGTTTTTGAAATTTTCAGGAAGAAAGTTGTTAGTGAACATTGCTAACTAGCTAGCGGATGTTGTTATGTTTAACCCAGATAGTAACCCGGATGTTGTTGGCAAGTGTATGGAGGCCCACGCGAATAAGAAGGGGGCGTTCCAGTCTCCGAACCGGGAAGCCCATCACAACGGGAACACCCATTTGTGTCCGCAGCTGGAACATATTGCATGAGTCTACTGGAAATCACTGCATGGTCTCAGGAAGACTTCCAGAAATCACTCTGTGAACACAGTTTACCAAGCGAGCAGACGCTGGCAGTGACAACAGACATAAGCCATTTATGCTCGTCGCAGAAGGCAAGGCAAGATAAGTTTATTTGTATAGCACATTTCATGTACAGGACAATTCAAAGTGCAGAAGATGGATACACAGACAGACGGACAGTTTTGTCCGTCTTCTGCATCGGTTACGCCTGTAATTTGATGCGTTTTCGAGGGGTTTGTTGATCTGTCATTTGACGCAGAAGACAGAGCAATACCACCTGAAACTGCGGGGTCGTGTTGAGCCGTGTAGCTAATCTGCAGAAACAAACCAGAGAAGAACAACAGGAACCGGAACATAAACAACACAAAAACCGCCAGGACCAAAGAGCCGATAAAAGCACCTGAGAAAGAAATCACCAAACAAACAGAGAGCTTCTGTAGACATGGATGGAGCTTTGGAGGAGAGGCTGTGTGAGTGTGTCCGAAAATACACTCATATCCTTCACATCACATCGCCAGGACACAGAGACAGACAGTGCTGCCGCCTGGAGGACAAACTGGTTTACGATCCATGTGAATGCAGAAGACGCATAGAAGTATGAAGGCAGCCACGCAGGGCGACGCATGAAATGGATGTCACCATTTACGTACATAAGGGAGCATAAATGGGCCTGACTGGAAATCCAACCTGATCTCACAAAAATACGTTACAGGAGCACAAATAGCCTCACTCATTTACGTGTAAAGCAGTTACATGTCCCCGACACATACTGTACAAGTACTGCTTCAAATTACGTGCCACTGACATGTAAAGTTGCGCAATGTGAAGTCAATGGTGAAGCTTTTCGTGTCACCAGACAAACTTTTCTGCTTCAAATTATGTGCTGCTGACGTGTATAACTTAAATTTAAAAATCAACAACTCCTCCCAAAAAAATCACACCCATATTAGGTCGTTCGTGCATGCACAAAATTACAGACTACATTGCGTTTTTAATGGCCACTCAGTTCCATAGTTTTTATCGTTTTGATGTAGCCTACAATCTTTTAGGTTTGTTTTTAGTTGCATGCTGAAAAGAATTGAGTTGAATTTGCAGTAAACTCAGACAAAGATACACAAACTTTTTGACTCTAGGAATACATTCATTCTCTGAGGTCCTCAGATGCCCCAAGACAACAAAAACATGAAACTTAATATGGTGGAGCTTACTTTGGGTACGTCTTTTCAGGCCTGTTTTAAAGATATTATCACCAGGGCGGATCAGGTTTACTTGATGTAAGGGATGGGTGGTGGTGCTTTTAATAATCCAGGACACACAGAAGCCTGTGTTGCCTAATTGTTTTTTAGAGAACAAACAAGGCGTTGGTTATCTTTTATTCAAATGACTTGAGTACTATCAGTGTTACTCTGCATACTTTAGCTTCCACTGGAGAAATCTGCTTGTGGAACCACTGCGTTTTATTTACTGATCCAGAGGTTTTTATGTGGCTTTATATTTTTCTTTTTCATTAAACACACAACCAAAAAGCTGTTTGGGCCTGTTCCTGAAAACATGATGTGAAGAATGTTGGTGTAAAAAGAAAAACAACAGTTGTGGTTGTGGTTTGGGGGTGGAGCAACGATTTAAGCCATCACATAATACCGCCTGTTTTTTTTTTTTTTAAATTGTGCTCTCTCTTTTTTTTTTTAACCATAGCTTAATGATAAAAAAACCCATCTCTATATGTTTTCCTTTCTTCCAAAATGATGAATTTCAAGGTTATATCAGAGAGCTGAATAATCTTAAAGGTGATAGCTACAACTTTTTGATCAAAACAATAACCTTTTATGAAAATAATACATCCATGGAACGTCTAGAAGGGTGCAGAATAAAAGTATTAACCCCCTCCTTTTTTTTAAATAGATGATGGGTCTAAAAAATAAATATTTACATCTGATTCCCATCCCAAGGTTGGGATTTTTCCCCGTTAGTATTAGCTACAGTGTATGATTAGCTCTGGAGTTGCTAGCTTGATTGCTATGTGTAGGAATAGCATCTTCCTTACATTTTCTCAAATTCAAGTGGCAAAAAATGGAGCAGGAAGAGGGTGAAGGTGGCAAAGCAGCTAAAAAGCCCCTTGAAGGTAGCCATTTTCTTCCCAGACATGTAAGCTAAACATTTGCAAATGTTAATCAACAGTTAGCGGGTTCTGTAATGTTGCTAATGCCAATTGAGTAAGTGAGCGGGGAGGAATTAAACTAGTAGCTATCACCTTTAATTCAATCATGTGCTAAAACTACTGATTTTGATTTATATTGTATTTTAGTTTTCATTTTGTCTAAATATTTTTAGTACAAATCGGTATTAAAGATATTTTATGATAGCATACTTGTGTGTGTATATTTGTTTATACAATTATTTATTTAAGTAAACTTTAAGTAAGCAAGTGCACTTTATTTGAATAGTGCTTTTCACAGACAGGGGTCACAAAGTGCTTTACATGATAACACATAAATACAAGTAAAAGCATATAAAACACAAGTAAAAAGTTAAATAAATAAATGAATAAAATGAGTGGTGACAGTCGTCCTCCAAATTATTTATACCTTCCTATTAAGGAAAAGGGTAAATTCACAATAGTAATTCAAATAACAAAAAAAACTAATAATAAATAAAAATGTACAAATATATAATTTGGTGGAATAAAATATTGCTTTTGAATCATGTTTTAAAGTAATAATTTAAGAAAAATGAACAAACAAAACTGTTCCTGACCAATTAGAGCACAGTGGACCAACATACCTGTCAACAGGTGCAGATGTCTGATTGGACGCTACAGAAAACACCTGATTGCAGTGATTGCCTCAAAGTGTTGCTCAACAACATTTTAGTTCAGGAGCCCTATTGTACTTGTTTACTTGTTCTATTTTTTGTATGTTTGTTTTTAATATTTCTCTTGAATCACAATTTAAAATCAGTGCCATGATTTTCATAGAATTTTTATTTATTATTACTTTTGTCAATTTCAATTTATTTCATGGCACCTGATTTTTTTCCTGTCTTTAATGGGAGGGTATAATTTTGAGGACGACTGACAAGTGTAAAGCTGCGCTGGAAGTGAATTCCATGGATGCCACAACACAATAGTTCACTCACCACCTGTAGTTTGAAGAGTATTAATCTGTCACACATCTGTCTTAAAATGACTTTGACATTTCTCAGGTATTCTTTTTAATTTAGCCGAAGGCTTAAATCTAAGTCTTACTTGTGCTCCGCACCCTGAACTTCTAAAACTCAACCAACTGGTGCATTTCATGTGAAATGCCAAATAGTCACAAAAGCAATATCATATTTGTACTGATGAGCAAATAAAGTGTGAATTATTTACAATAAAACGCACAGATGACATATTGCCAACAGAAAACATTCTACAGCCTCTGTAGGACAATAAAATGCAGACCCACCACCTTCAGGGCGATGAGTGAGAAAGCGAGCCTAGACAACCTTACAGGACACACCTGGACACTGGTCCATCCAGGGGATCAGAATAATCCCAATATAATCCCAATGTGAAATTCTTTTCAGAGAACATGGAGGCCGTGTCCTGCAGACTACTCGGGAGCATCCAGCTTGTCATCAGTGGACAGTTGAAAAGCTGCATCTCTGATGGGATGGGGTTGTTTTAGTGTCTATGGCGACAGCAGCTTCCACATTTGTGAAGCTCCATCAATGCTGGAAAGTACATGGAGGTTTTAGAGCAACATGCAGGGAAGACCTGCAGGTTTCAGCAAGACCTGGACCACATACTGGATCCATCACATCGCAGCATAGCCATAACAGCACAGGAGAAGAGCACGGTTGCTAAACTGGCCCGCCTGCAGTCCAGAGTTCAGCTGCTGAACTGGTCTGCCTGCAGTCCATAGTCCAGCTGCTGAACTGGTCTGCCTGCAGTCCAGAGTCCGGCTGCTGAACTGGTCTGCCTGCAGTCCAGAGTATGGCTTCTGAACTGGCCTGCCTGCAGTCCAATGTTTGGCTGCTTAACTGGTCTGCCTGCAGTCCAGAGTCCGGCTTCTGAACTAGCCTGCCTGCAGTCCAAAATTAAGGTCCTGAAACGACCTGCCTGTAGTCAAGACTCCAGCTGCTGAACTGACCTGCCTGCAGTCCAGAGTCCAGCTTCTGAACTGGCCTGCCTCCAGTCCAGAGACCAGCTGCTGAACTGACCCGCCTGCAGTCCAAAGTCCAGCTGTTGAACTGGTCTGCCTGCAGTCCAGAGTCTGGCTTCTGAACTGGCCTGCCTGCAGTCTAAAATTTTGATCCTGAAACGACCTGCCTGTAGTCAAGACTCCAGCTGCTGAACTGACCTGCCTGCAGTCCAGAGTCCAGCTTCTGAACTGGCCTGCCTGCAGTCCAGAGACCAGCTGCTGAACTGACCCGCCTGCAGTCCAAAGTCCAGCTGTTGAACTGGTCTGCCTGCAGTCCAGAGTCCGGCTTCTGAACTGGCCTGCCTGCAGTCTAAAATTTTGATCCTGAAACGACCTGCCTGTAGTCAAGACTCCAGCTGCTGAACTGACCTGCCTGTAGTCCAGAGTCTAGTTGCTGAACTGGTCTGCCTGCAGCCCAGAGTTCAGTTGCTGAACTGACCTGCCTGCAGTCCAGAGTCTGGCTGCTGAACTGGTCTGCCTGCAGTCCATAGTATGGCTTCTGAACTGGCCTGCCTGCAGTCCAAAGTCCAGCTGCTGAAGTGACCTGCCTGCAGTCCAAAATTAAGGTCCTGAATCGACCTGCCTGTAGTCCAGACTCCAGCTGCTGAACTGACCTGCCTGTAGTCCAGATTCCAGCTGCTGAACTGACCTGCCCGAGTCCAGAGTCCAGCTGCTGAACTGACCTGCCTGCAGTCCAGAATCCTGCTTCTGAACTGACCTGCCTGCAGTCTAAAATCTGGTTGCTGAACTGACCTGCCTGTAGTCCAGATTCCAGCTGCTGAACTGACCTGCCCGAGTCCAGAGTCCAGCTGCTGAACTGACCTGCCCGAGTCCAGAGCCCAGCTGCTGAACTGACCTGCCTGCAGTCCAGAATCCTGCTTCTGAACTGACCTGCCTGCAGTCTAAAATCTGGGTGCTGAACTGACCTGCCTGTAGTTCAGACTCCACCTGCTGAACTGACCTGCCTGCAAGTACGAGTCTGCGTGCTAAACCGGTCCGCCTGCAGTCCAGCTGGCGGACAGCAGCTGGACTGCAATTTAATCTCTAATGGGACAAAATAATCTGTGAACTATGGAAGATTCCAGACTGTATCATAGGAAGGACAAAGACCTCAAATGTGTTTCCATCTAGTGGCAAGAACCCAGAAGTTATGTCAAAGGTTGTTTCCATGAATGGACTGAGCTGGTGGTGGACTAGGATGTGAGAACCAGATGTAGAGACTAACAGGAAACTAAAGAGGGCATATAAAACAAACTGACTTGGCCATAAATGAGAGAAAAAAGAAGACAAGTCTTTATGTCTTCTTTAAGTTTCTTTCTTTTTTTTTTTCTTTTTACAGTATTGGCTGAGAATTAAACAGTTAATAGTACCACTACAGTACGACTAGTACAACCACATCTGTTACAAATAATAGTAAAATATGGTGATAAGAAGTTTTTTTTTTCTTTGCTTCAAAATGTGCGTCAAAACATAAGAACATTCACTTTTTTGTAATTCTATTAAACTGGTTATATCAGTGAGATCACTGGGTGATTTTTTTTTAGGTAAAAATGTCTACTTTGGAAATCAACAAATCCACATTTTCTGGACTGAAGAGGAATAGAAGAAGGTCTCTATTCTGCAGGACAGAACTTTTTTTTAGTTGTGGAGTACATACATTTTTTCCTCTTTGTTTTCTCAGCCAGAACATGTTAAACCCGTTTTCTCTGTTTGTTATCATTTAAACCTTGAAAGATCTGAGCTTCGCCGATGGCTGTATTTTTCAGTTTTAAGCTATGTGGGCTGACTGACATAATTACACACCCTCAACAGTGTCTGCAGTTTTTGAGAAGTGAGGATGGGGGAGGTAAAGATCTGGGTCGGTCAGGCACAGAGCAGGAAAATGCTATGAGACTCCCCCCGTCCCCATCCCACTACCTCCAAGGGATTTAAAAACAACAACAACAACAAAAAAAAAAAAAACAGTTCAAACATTTCCTGGATTGCACACAACAGGGTTGTTGGCATCAACAGGAGGAAGGTGGCCGCTCAGGTTTCACCTCAGACTGAACAGGACTGAACCTGCTGAGCACCACCTGCTTTGCATATGAGGAAAAAATGTCAGAATTACTGGTTTCCACCACTTTAGCTCCCCTTCCTCCATTTAAGCTCCAGTTCTCTGCAGAAGCTCTTAAACTTTTACAAGCATTTTCAGACTCCAAAACCCTTTTTACAACATATAGGGCACCTTATAATTTAGCTGCCTTTTGGTGATGTGTAGATAGTGTTTTACATTTTCTACAGTCCAACAGAAACACAGGGGGCCGCTGCTGCTAACCAGTAATGATCACTGTGGTTCATCAGCAGGCAGAGCTGCTACATTCTGTTAAATAAAACAAAACCAACCAGACACAGGTTGTTGGTAATATTTTAATCATTAAAAAAGCTCTGTACATTGTTTACATTTACTCTTTTGTACATCCACACACATCTTATCTTTCCTGTGACCTACAACCACACAGCTAAAGTTGGCAACATGCTCATTTATCATAAGCCCCTTTCAGACTCGCTCTGGAAAGCGGTAATAGTGCAGACTTTGTTCTTTATACCATTTGCATTAAGACATGCGTTCCACTCTTTTACCTCAGAGAAGTATGTACCTACTGGTCTTCAGCAACCAGACTGGTCATAAAAGCGGACATAGGGCTGGACGATATAGAAAAAAAGATTTTAAAAAAACTGTATTGATCGATTTTGATATTTCTTTAAAAAAAAAAAAAAAAAAAGCCATTATCAAATTAAAAGCTATTTTAGGTGCAGCCTTGGCTCTTTAAGCTTTTGCTTAATGATCTACTTATAATAAAGATCAAATTAAAGCCGTTTTTACATGAGCGGTGAAGTTCATCCGCTCTTTAAACAGACTCGTCTTTTCAAACATGCCGCTTTGTTGCGGACTTATCACATCCCGGCGCTTTCAGACATCAGGAAATGTTGCGGAAAAGTCAGCACAGCCCCGCTCTCCCTTCAACTCTGTCCGGAACATTTTCTTGTGCTTTCAGCCAAAACAACATGCTGCAACATTTCTGCTCTTGTGACATGTAGACCAGCCGGTACATGTCCGCTACATCTCTGAGGTAAAAGGCCGGTACGCATGTCTGAATGCAGCGTTATAAAGGACAGAGTTCATAATATTACCGCTTTCCAGTGGAAGTCTGAAAGGGGCATAACACTGAATTCCAGTTCGGCCTTTGCCTGGGTCTGCGTTTGTGATTGGTTTGGTGGAAGGAGTGACTGTAGTATCATGCTACCTGATAGGCTACAGCGGAAAACTGTGCTTCTATATTGAACTTTTATTGACCCTCTTTTTTTTTCTATTGAAAAAAACTCTATCAATCAATGTATATCAATATCAAATTATTGTCCAGCCCTAACCGGTCACAACGGACCAGCGCAGCACGCTCACCATCCTGTTTCTAACAACTCGTAACAACATGGATGTGAGATTGTTGAGCTACAGGAAGCACCACCAACTCTCCAGTCCTCTGTCTGGGAGCGCTTCGGTGTAGATGAAGAGGGAGCTGAATAAAAGTCGATGAGCCGGTGTGATAGCCGCTGCGTTGATGACCTATAACTACAGATCAGCTCTGCTGAATGAGGAATTCATGAACTCTGTAACCGGTAACCTTCCAGTTACAGCATTCCAGCATTAATAATAACTACATAATCAAAAGCAGATACACTCTGCTGTCATTTCCAAACACATTTAAAAACAAAAAAGAAAAAACAGAGAGGACAGAAAAACATAAAGGATTGTATAAGCCCTGATATAGGGCTGGGAAAAAAAAATCAATACACTGAAATATCGTAATATTTTCATCTACTGATATCATATCGATATTTAAAAATGCAGTATCGGTCTATTTTACTAATGAAATTTCACTAGATATTGTCGTTCTGTTACAAAATCTTGCGGGTTTTCATGAAATCTTGCAAATTTCATCGTTCTCTTACGAAATCTTGTGAGATTTAATTGGCAAACTAGATCAGGAGTGCGTTTTTAAATATCAATATAAAATCTGCATATGAAAACATAGCTTATTTCGCTCTATTTCAGTGTATCGATATTTTTCGCCAGCCCTGATAAAAACTGTTTCATTCCATGAAGTCGTACTAAATATTTTTAAAGTTCAGATCTAAGATGACGTGCTAACAACATGATTTTAACGGCGGTATCAGCTGTGCGCGTTCCTGCGATGTTACTCGTTCTCAGCATCAGCAGGTGAGGAAGAGTGCGAGTGTTTCCATCTTCATCTTCCCAGTAGAGTTTAAAACCTGATATCTGTGTCTGAGTTTCAGCTGGTTGACGTGTTTTCAGACGCGTGCTCTGTCTGAGGCGCCATCACAGACTGATGTTCGCATCACAGAAACTCAGAGAGCAGCTATGACATGCTGTCATGTAACGCTGATAACTAACATCAGACAGTTTAGGTTTTAATCCAAGAGCTCAATATAAACCTGTTCTAGAGGAAATGAGACCTGAAACCAGTTTGTGAGCTGGTACTGGATAGAAAACCAGATACAGCCAAACACACACTCATATCATGTATACAAATGTAAAGTAACCTGACAAAACAGCGATCGTTGTGTTTTAAATCATAGTGAATAAATCTGTACTTTGATGATGAATGAAAAAAATACCTATTACCATCGCACTTACTTGGCAAGGGAGTCATCACCCGGAAACGGCATTTTTCTCATTTAAACATGGATATTATTAGTGTTGGACCTTGTTGTGACAAAAAGTGATTGTCTTCCAAAAACTGATTAAACAGCCGCTTGCTGTGTTGTGGGTGGGTTGTGGTTAGGGTTAGGTACGGGCAAAGGTAAGGCTCAGGGTTAGATTTTATCGTGCTCTCATGGGTGTGGTGGTGTCGTGTAGTAACGTCGGTACACGACACCCCCACTTAAAGGAGCCCTATCATGAAAAATGGACTTTTAAGAGCTTTTCAGCATGTCAGTGTGTTATTTCCTCATCAAGAAATGATTTAAATCGTTATTTTTCTTCATTCATGCATATTTGAGTAATCTACATGAATATTTAAACCAACGCTACCTCCCTGCAAACGACTGACTACCCACCCCGTTACGTATGAATGTGGCACCAATCACGAAAGTCCAAATGCGCATGCTCAGTATCGTAGCAAGACGCCCTCTGTTGAACAGAAACTCAGAGAATCCTATACACACTCTCTGAGGAAGAAACAGATTTCCTCAGAGACAAGCAGCCATCAGCTAACAGACGTTTGCTCCAGAGTTCAGGAGAAGTTTCTTCCTTTTTTTTTTTTTTTTTTAAGCTCTAGAGGACAGCAAGTTGGGAAAAATGCAGTTACGTTCAGCGTGGTTATGTTCAGTGTGGGAGTGTATTTGTTGTACTGGATGAATCGACTTGCCAGAAGTGGTTGGATTTTAACTTCAGGAGCAAGAAAAAAACTCAACTTTGTGTGTGAACTTCACTTCTGACAACTTCATGAATGTCGGGCAGTAAAGTGTTTTTTTCTCTGGGATTACTTCTGAAACATGACGCAGTTCCTGCTATAAAAACGCGCATGGACAGACAACAACACTGGTGAGTCAACACATCTCTCAGCTCAATGCTGTTAGCCTATGATTTGTTCGCTAATTTACTTACTTGTCAGGGGTCTCTGTGGTACTTCTGTGGTACTGCGTGTACTTCAAACTCCATATGAGACTCTGGGTCGAGCGCATACAGCTCCATAACAGGCTGGTCTGTTTCATCCCGTCGATCGGAGTCCGATTATCCATCAATGTTTACAAGATCCATGTGAGTGCTGCATAGCTCAGCGTTAACTGTTAGCCTATGATTTGTTCGCTAAATTACTTGCTTGTCAAGGGTCTCTGTTAGGGCTGAAAGATATATCGTTATCGTATCTATATCGAGATACGAACATTCAAGATATTAATATCGCTAAAGCAACTATATAAAGGATATAGATTTCCCCTGTGCTTGTCCTGCATATAAAGCTCTGGAAGTCACAAAAAAAACCTGCACTTTCCACCAAAGTGCTTGGTTTTCAACGAACCCGTAGTCATATCGTATCGTATCGATATTGAGATATTGGGCATGAATATCAAGATATGAAATTTTGTCCATATCGTTCAGCCCTAGTCTCTGTGGTACTTCTGTGGTACTGCGTGTACTTCAAACTCCATATCAGACTCTGGGTCGAGCGCATCCAGCTCCATAACAGGCTGGTCTGTTTTATCCCGTCGATCGGAGTAATTATCCATCAATGTTTACTACTAACATCCACATGAGAGCTGCCGGTGCCGGTGTTACAGACAATTCTGTGACCCTTCAGAATAAGTGTCTCTTCCGGGGCGACGTCATGAAATGGGCGTAAAACATGCTGCAATTGGTCGAGAGCTCTGCGGTTCAGGACAGTCAGCCATCTTACTTCCGTGTTGGAAATTAGACACATAGAAAAACTAATATTTAACACCAAATTAGTTTCTATAGTAACGATGGGAACATATCTAGCTTATAAATGCCTATATTTGACTTTTGGAACATTTGAAAAGCATGGTACAGCTCCTTTAAGGACGTCCTCTTGGCTGTTTAATCAGTTTTTGGCAGACAGTCACTTTTAGGCACTACAACGCCATCTAATTTACGACCCCCGTACTTCGTATTAAATCTCCGGGATGCGTTGTTATGCAGCGTGAATGTTTGTAAACGGCTCCACCATCAGTTTAATTTTATTTTTATTTTCCTGTCTGAGCAGAGGACGGCTGTCACACACAGCTTACAGATGACGTAAGTGACGCAAGTCGTGATGCAGCCGACTGTGATTGTGACGGTGATGCTGGTTGGTACCAGACTTCCGACTAGAACACGGGAATGATTACTGCCTCCACGTTGGTTTAATCCGACATGGTGAGCATGGTGAAAGACTAAATAAATCATGTAGTCTGAACCTGCAGAAGTTATCCGAGAGGGTTTTCTTGAAGATCAGTCACTCCTGCTGTCCTATTATCACCATTTTCAACTGTTTACAGATATTAACGTTTTGAGTTTTGCAACCGAACATATACCAGGACTCAAACATTATATTTCCCAGACACTTTTACGTCGTATCATAATGTCATCTGCATTAAAAGTGGAGTCTTGTTCCATAAAACACATGTCTTCTCATAGTTCAATAACGCTTTTCCTGTGTTTTCTTGCCCCTTGGTTGCACGTGCATCCTATCTGTGACGTTGCTCGGAGACCCTTTATGTATATATAGTGCATGTATTTAAATTCCAGCTGGGGTAGATCATGTCTAAATAAGAAGGGAAAGTGGTTTGGATCATAGAATGTTAGAGAGGGACGAACCTTCCGCTACGTTACCTGTTGGTTTCTGAAGAGCTAAAAGTGAAGCCAGGTGGGCGTGTCCCACCATCGCCATCTTTCCGTGTCACGTGCATCGTCACTCCCGAAAAAATACTAAAATGGACACAGCGCGGCCTCGGGGCAAATGATTGACAGCTGACGTACTCTGGGCTAAATGCTAACCTAGCTAACTTGAAACTAACCGGAGCTAACAAAGATAAGCCCCCTAAGCAGCGGGGTAAAGCTAAGACTCGCTTAGACTTGCTATTATCTGACTAAAAGCCACCGTTGTGCGACTCTGCTACAAACTGAGACCTCACTGAGAGCAAACAAGGAACTAACTAGGAGCCACCGGTCGGCAGGCCGGACTTCCGGTCTGCAGCATGTCAATCAAAAGGACACGCCCTTAATTATGTATAATTTCAAGAATAAATAACATCTAAATGAATGAGTTATAAAAAATTCACCCCTTCACAGCTGACATGAGGGTAAACTTGACCTAATAAACCTAAAATGATTTTTTGAACCAGGCTTTCTGCTGTGAAGTTTGGGTTTTTAACATGGGAGTCTGTGGGGATTTGCTCAGTCTTGCAGCCCCTAGCGGATGAAGGGAGAACTACAAAAATGACTTCTTCTGGGTAGCGTCATAGTTGGCCACCGGAGGTTGCCGCTTGGTTTGGAAGCAGTTTTGACTCTCCCCTGTGAAGAAGCAGCTTTCTTTTCAATCGCAATATCTCAGCGAGAAAAGCTTAAAACTGGGATTTTCAAATTCTGCATACATACATATATGTATATATATATATATATATATATATATATATAGATGTATGTATGATATAGATCTTTGTAACTTGTCTCAATTGTTTAAATGTATTGTGTTTGCTGATGATACAACCTTGGTTTGTTCGAGCAAAAAACTAAGTGAACTTTTGCTTCTGATAGAGAGAGAATTATATTTACTCAAAACCTGGTTTGTTATAAACAAGCTGTCATTGAATATATCAAAAGCTAAATTCATGATATTTGGAAGTAAAAATGAGATTCTTGAAGAGGTAAAATTAAATATAAATGGCATTGAAACTGAAAGGGTTTTCTATGTAAAATTTCTAGGAGTCATAATTAACTCAAAATGAATCTGGAAGCAACACATGCATTACATTAAGGCAAAGATTTCAAAAACCCTTGGTATCCTCTACAAAACAAAAGATTTTTTTAAGTATAAAGCATTGTTTATAATTTATTGTACCTTGATACTCCCATACATGACTTACGGTGTGGAACCAAGGGGTGGCACAATCAAGACAACCCTTAATGATATTGTTTTATTACAGAAACGTGCCATACGCCTGATAAATAATGCTGGAAATTATGACCATACGCATCCATTATTTATTAAATCAAATCTTATGAAATTTTAAGAGTTTATTACAGAACAATCCCAATTATGTTTAAAGCTAAACAAAATATTCTTCCAGAAGATGTCCGAAAAAAAATTTTAAGCTTCAGCAAACTAAATACAATATGAGAGATGATTGTAAATTTATCGTACCAACATCCAAAAAAAGTGGTGAAAAAGAGATGTGTCATTTTGGGGAGAACAATCTCAACAAGGAGATAAAAAAACAAAACAATTGTAATACTTTGTATTACATATATTAAATATTTGTATTACGTACATAGATATATTTAAAAAGAAGATCTCCCAGTCCATATTTGAGAGACATGTAGCTGAATGAAGATAAAATTCCTCAACCTTTTTTTTCCTTTCCTGTACATTTGTTTTGTTTGTCCCGAATGTACAATGTAGGATAACTCATTTGGTGTAAAATATATTTATTTAGGCATACAAGCTTTTTGCTTCTGCCTGTTTTGGTCTTACAATCTTTATTTGCTTTATTGAAAAAAACAAACAAAAAAACAAAACAAAAAACTTATTTTGTGGCTGAAACAATAAACTGATTAAAAAAAAAAAAAAAAAAGGACCAAAACTGACAAAAGTATCCAGAGGGAGGCATAAGAGATATATTTTATAACTAACGTATCACCACAAGGGGGCCGACTTTAGAACATTTTCATTTCTAAGTATAACCCCCAGCAGAAAAGCCCAAAACCGAGGCGAGGTGGGGGGAGGGGAGGGGGGCAGAAAAGTGATGGTGGAAAAGGCAAGGCAAGTTTATTTGTATAGCACATTTCATGTACAGAACAATTCAAAGTGCTTTACATAAAACATTATAAGCAAAAGGGAGAGAAAAAAAACAATTAGAAGCATGATTCAAAATTAAAAGCATTTAAGATTAAAAAGAGAGAATACAGAGACGTGGGGATTTTAACTTTTGAATAAAATCTACGTAAATGCAGCTGAGAACAGGTGGGTCTTCAGCCTGGATTTAAATAAACTAAGTGTTTCAGCTGATCTGAGACGTTCTGGGAGTTTGTTCCAGACATGTGGAGCATAGAAGCTGAACGCAGCTTCTCCATGTCTGGTTCTGACTCTGGAACTGATAAAAGACCGGATCCAGATGACCTGAGGGGTCTAGTAGGTTCATACTGGGTCAAGAGGTCACTGATGTATTTTGGGCCTAAACCATTCAGAGCTTTATAGACCAGCAGCAGAACTTTAAAGTCTATTCTCTGATGGACCGGCAGCCAGTGTAAAGACCTCAGAACTGGACTGATGTGGTCCACTTTTCTGGTCTTAGTGAGAACTCGGGCAGCAGAGTTCTGAATGAGCTGCAGCTGTTTAACTGATTTTTTAGGTAAACCAGTAAAGACGCTGTTACAGTAGTCAAGCCGACTGAAGATGATGATGGACTAGTTTTTCCAGATTTTCCTGAGACATCAGATCTTTTATCCTTGAGATGTTCATCAGGTGATAGTAGGCTGATTTAGTGATCGCTTTGATGTGTTTTTCAAAGTTTAGGTCTGAGTCCATCACTACACCCAGATTTCTGGCCTGATTGGTGGTTTTTAGGTGGATGGACTGAAGTTCTGTGACGACCTGCAGTCGTTTCTCTTTGGCTCCAAAAACAATCACCTCAGTTTTGTTTTTGTTCAGCTGAAGAAAGTTGAGGCACATCCAGTCATTAATCTCATCAATACATTTACCAAGAGCCTGTAAAGGGCCCCGGTCTCCTGGTGACACTGTAATGTATAGCTGTGTGTCATCTGCGTAGCTTTGGAAAAGGGGCATTAGTTTGCTTAGTGGCAAAACCAGCTCTGGCTGTAACTAATGAGTGCGTTTGTGCTTGAAAGTTTACATACCCTTCAATTAAAATGGGACAAAAGTATTTTAATAATGAAAATTTTCTGAAGATCATGACATTGATTTTGTATTGTGGTTCAACAGAATTATTAAAAACAACTAAACAAAAAAATAAAACAAGCAAACAAGCATGCAACACTTTGAGACAATCACTGCAATCAGGTGTTTTCTCCAATGTTCAATCAGACTTCTGCACTTGTTTACACGTATTTTGGTTCACTGTTCATGAGCAAGGTGCTTTAATTCGTCTGGGACAGTTTTGTTTGTTTGTTTGTTCGTTTTTTTAAAATTATATATAAAAAAAAATCAATATTTCATTTCGCTAAATTATAATTTAGTAATTTTTTTATTTATTATTACTTTTTCAGTTTCATGTAATTTGAATAACTGTTTTGAATTTAGCTTTTTCTTTAATGGCAAACTGTAATTTTTTTATGTGAGATGAAGGCTTTTCAAATAAATCCCACTTTTTTTATTTGGAAATGTTTCATGACTACTGTTCAACTCTTCACGTGCATCTTTTCTCTGGTAGTTTGCTTTTATGGGACAGCAGAGAGCAGACATGTTGTGCAAACAGCCGCCACTGAACAGAGAGCAAAACGAGGCTGGAGGAAACCTGATCGCACCAGTTTCATATCTCCGCCACACAGAGAGCTGATAAGCAGACGTTTGCAGTCATTGCTGCAGTAGAATCGATTTGAGACGCAGATCTCATGGACTAATAAACTGCTCTCTGCTATGGTTCTGGGTCAAACTGCTGCTGTGAACAGGACCAGAACTTTTCAAGTGAGTGTTTCCAAACACGGAGTGGATTGACCCATATGAATTTAATCTTTGATAATTAAGATTTTCCTTTTTTCCTTTTTAATTTGGGCTGAGCCGTAGGTCCTTAATTGCCACTTCCAGTCGTGCATGTGCGTTCATGTCATTTCAGGGAGCTGTGTGTGTCCTGAACAGCCTGCAGAGTAATACCTCAGCGGTGGAGCAGCTGCATGGGCGGAAAAGAAATCCGGGGCTGCAGCTCCGGGCCATGCAGGGATTTCTTCACCGCACCGGCTTTGCTGTACGTGCACACACAACAGGGAAAATGATCCCTTGATGTGGCATGCCCAGTCTGTTGAATAGGATTGTTTTTAAAGAAAGAAAGTGGGAGCCACATTTTTCAGTAACCTAATAATTACTGGTCTGATTTGCATATTGGGAGCGAGGACAGGAATTTTTTTTTTTTTTTTTTTTTTTTTTTTTTTTTTTTTTTTGTTTTTTTTTGTTTATTCATTTTATTTCTTTATTTAAACATTTGTCTAATACACCATTCCATTTCATACTGCTGGGCCTGACAAGGGAGAAATGAAAGTGAATAGAGGTAATGATAGAAAGTGAAACAGAGAGAGAGGAGTAAGGAAGAGGAAGAGAGAGAGAAGAGAAAACATGAATCCACTTACACAGTTCACTGGTACATCTGTACCGCGATCCCTAAACAACCAAGGTCTCTGTTGGAAAACAAAACAAGCAATCCCCTACAGGAGTACCTGCAGGTGGCTTAAATATCCTCAGATCATACAAACACACGCAGAACTACGCAGAGAAGAGGTACAACCTAGTCAGCGCAATGGGAAGTAGAGAAGAGGTACAACCTAGTCATCGCAATGGGAAGTAAAGAAGAGGTACGACCTAGTCATCGCAATGGGAAGCAGTGTCACAGTGTCAACATGCATAATAAAGGGTGCTCCGTGGTGATACAGTCATGCAGATGCAGCCTCGTCTCTGCAAGGAGGAGGAAGCCCGCAAGGCTCGCGACCCAGGCCCCCAGCAGCCACCCAGAGGCCCAGATCCCAGCTACCCCCCCCCCCAAAGAGCGGACATGCATCCCCCGAAGGGCGGCAAAAAGCGGCCCCAGCCGGAGCCCCCGCAGTCTGGAGGCCCAGGCCCCAGCGGACCAAGACCAGCAGCTGCCGACCCCACCGGGCGCCGGGCGTCCCCCGGAGCGGAGACAGCGCCGGGCCCAGGGCCCAAGCGCCCAGGAGCAGCCACCCCCCCCCCCGGACCCGGGCGGCCCAACCGAAACCCAGGAGGACCGGACCCCCCAGACGACGCCCCCCAGGGCAGGCCAGCCCCCACCCCAAAGTCCCTGATACACCTGACACCAGGGCGCCACCACCTCTCCCACCCCCTACCCCGCCACCACGCTCACACACACACTCCCCACACACCTACCCCAACACTGGGGCTGAAAGATATACCGTCACCGCCCCCACATCGAGACACAGGCACCCAAGACATCAATACCGCAAGAGCAACCACATACAAGATACAGATCCCCCCTGCGCCCCGCCCCGCACAAAAAAACCCCGGAAGCCACAAACAAAACCGCACCCCCCACCAAAGCGCCCGGCCCCCAACCAACCCGCAGCCACACCGCACCGCACCGACACCAAGATGCCCGGCACGAATACCGAGGTACGAACCTCCGCCCACACCGCCCAGCCCTACCCAACACCTCCGTGTACCCCCCCACACACGCATACACCCACCCACTCCGCTCTCTGACCTTACATACCCACACTCACTCCTCTCTCCACCCCCAACACTCTCCTCCCTCTACCGTCCACACCTACCCCCACCTCCTCATACCCTCTAACACACACATGCACTCCCCCCACATAACTGCACCAACCCCTCCCCACCCCCCCACACATACGCCCCCACCTCCCTATACCCCCAATACCCCATACAGTCCCCCCCCTTACATGTCCAGCCCCGCCCATCCCTCTGACCTATCACACTCCCGCCCTTCCTTCCTTCAGCCCCTCACGACCATCCCTACTAGACACTCACGAGCATGCCACTCCTTCCTCCATCCCCCCTTTCCTTCAACCACTTACCCACATCTCCTCCCTCTTCCAGCCCAAGTTCCTCCCTCCCACATTTCCTCCTTCACACTCTCATTCATTATTCTCACATACCCACCTCTCTCTTGCCCATGCCCTCGTGCCTCCTGAGTGGTAGCTCGGGCCGGGGAAGGAGCCGCGAGTTCCAAGCCCCCAACACGTTCCCCCCACCACCACCCCCATCCCCCACCCCCGGACGCAGCAGGCCAGGCGTCCCCCAGGCCAGCAGATCCCCCGCAATGCAGCCAGCCTTAACCACTGGCGCGTGAAGTAGCCACTGTCCCCCCCTCCCCCCAGTAGCGCCCGGGAGACCGGGGTATGAAAGGACCCTGTCCCCCCCCCACCCCCCACTCATGACTGTGTGTGTAAGATGTGTGTTGTTTGCAGTTAAAACTAAGGGGCAGTGCCAAGTCATGCCGGGAGTGGGGTCGCGTAGGGGGCATGTCCCCCCAACCGGCCCCTCCCTCCTACCACACACTATATGGCCCGCCCCTCAGAAGTGGTTGTGAGCTGTTGTTATTTTATGTGTTTAGGTGTCTAAGTGTGGTTAAAACTGGGGAGCAGGCTGCCTCTAGACGTGGCAAGCAAAGGCACTTTGGTGCCCTCCCTCACCACGCCCGCTTGACACGCTCCCTCCCCAAAACCCTACGTGTGTGTGTGTGTGAGGTAGAGCAGGGGGGGGGGGGGGGTCTTGGGAAGGGAGACCAGGGGGGTATGAATTCCCCCTGGAAGAAGAGCCGTTACCGGCATTAGGTACCCCTGCCTCCCGGGATCCCCCCAGGGCAGAAAGGGCAGGCATGGCCGCCCCCACGGCCCGGCGTCCGGCGTCCAGCACAGAGGGGCCAGCCTCAGCCCCTGGGGGCGCTCGACCACGCCAGGCCAGGGAGGGGGAAAAGGGACGGAAGCGGAAAGGGTCGGCGGAGGGGCCAGAGTCACCGGCCCAACATCCCCAGGCCTCGCAAACCCCCCAAGAGGCACGCAGAGCTGCTATTTTTTTTTTTTTTTTTCTTTTTCTCCCCCTTTCCCCCCCCCCCCCCCCCCCCCCCCCCAACCTGACACGCACAAACCCCACCAATGCACCACCACCCCCGCACCCAAACACCCATCATCCATGCACCCCCACCCACCCACCCATCTCCACACCCCCCCACAGGCAGCCACACACACACACAACCGCATTCACGCCCCCTCCAGTCACACACCCACCTACACATACCAAGGACGGGGACCGCGGGGCCACCAGCCCCCCCCACGCCACAAGTCCACCGCCCCCAGCCCCCGGACCACGCGAGACCAACCCGTACGAGACCACCAGCGCAGGCCAGCCCCAACCGACACAGCGGCCAGGCGGGACAGGCACCCGGCGTGGAAAAGACCCGGCCACCCCCGCAACCCCCCCCACCTCCACACACTAGAGCTGAACGATATGGACAAAACCCCACACCCCGACAGCCACGCCAGACACCCCAACATCGATACGACACGACATGGCCACGGGTCCGCCGAAAACCAAGCACCCCGGCGGAAAGCGCAGCTCCGTCCGCGACCCCCAGAGCCCCACACGCAGGACAAGCACAGGGGAAATCCACACCCCCCACACGGCCGCTCCCGCGACACCAACATCCCGGATGCCCACATCCCGACACAGACACGACAACGATACACCCCCCAGCCCCACCACACACACACCCCCACCAGCACACACACCCGCACGCACACAGCAGAGGCGCCCCGGCGCAGTGACCAGACGTCACCAGGTCGTGAGGACCGGCCAAATCCAGAGGAGGCACGCCCCGCCGGCCCGCCCCCCCCAGCGCCAAGCCGGGTCCCCCGGCCCCGGAGGCAGGGGCCACCCCGGAGCACCGGGGCCCCCCGGGGCCCCCCCCCCCCCCGCCCCCCCCGCCCCCGGGACGACCCCGGCCACCCGGCGCCAGCCGACAGCCACCGGCCAGGGCCCCACCAGCGACCCGCCCACCGCCGCAGAGCAGCCCCAACCGCTGACCCTCATGCCCCCCATCGGGTTGGATACAGCCCCGCCCCAGCGGCGAGGCAGCCCAGACCCCCCCCCCAAGTCAACCGCCAGGGATCCATAGCCATCAAGCACTCGCCGGCACCCAACCCCCACATCGCCGAGGCCGCTCTCCTACACCAACGTTAAGTGATGGAGCTAATCACAGGGGACCAGAGGGAGTGGAATTCATCTAACTGGTTCTTAGAGGAGGCAGACATCATCTCAATACTGATATGGTCTACTAAGAGATTCCTAAACTGGCTAATGCTCAGATTATTTTTGGATTTCCAGTTTACCAAGATAGTTTTCTTTGCAATACATAATACAGTAAGTATCATATGTGCATAATTGGTTACCGTATTGATCTCATCCAAGTCCCCCAGTAAACACAGTGTGGGGCTTGCAGGGAAGTTACACCTGAGCCACGCTGACAGGTCATCGCATACCTGAAGCCAAAACCTCTGGACAGGTGGACAAGACCACAAGGCGTGAAGATAATTGTCTATTGTATTCTCATTGCAGTGCAAACAAATATTTGAAGGTGACAGACCCATCTTGAACATCCTCTGTCCTGTGTAATGTACTCTGTGTAAAACCTTGAATTGTATCAACTGTATATTTGAGTTTTTAGTCATTAGGAACGTGTTTAAACATATCTGTGTCCATGTGTTTTGGTTAAGGGTTCTGGACAAGTCAGCCTCCCACTTCGAAGTTGGAAGGGAAATTGAATCATCCAGTTTTAATAATAATCTATATATTTTCGACAGTAGTTTGGGGATAGAGAGATTCAGGAATTCTGCTACTCCTGACCGGAGTCTGCAAGATCAGTTGGTTAGAGGTATATTTTTTGCTTAATATAGATTTAAGTTGATGGTATTCTAAGAATTTAGTACTATTGATCCCGTATTGTAAGGTAAGTGTATTAAATGACAGGAATTTTCCATTTTCAATGATATGTTGTAATTGTTTTACTCCTTTATCCTTCCAATGCACAAAATTAATCATTTTCTTGTTTTGTAAAATATCCAGGTTATTCCAGATGGGTGTGAGTTTACATGGAATAATAGAAGACTCGGTTAATTTCAGGAATTCCCACCATGCTTTCAGAGTAGAGCAGATGTTGATACTTTTAAAGCATTTATGAGATCTGACTGCTGAACTGATGAACGGCAAATCAGAGACATCCAGATCCTCACATAATGCTTGTTCTGTGTCTAGCCACGGTTCATCTAGATGGGTAGGTTTCAGCCATTTGGAAATAAATTGTAGCTTATTTGCTAGGAAATAATAATTGAAATTGGGTGAGTCTAACCCTCCCCGGTCTTTTACCTGTTGTAAGGTTTTTAAACTGATACGTGATGGCTTGTTTTTCCAAAGAAATTTGGAAATGTGAGAGTCCAGTGACTTAAACCAACTGGAGGAAGGTTTGGTGGGTATCATTGAGAACAAGTAGTTAATTTTCGGTAGAACCATCATTTTGATGGTAGCAACTCTCCCCATGAGTGATATGGGTAAGTGCTTCCATCGCGTGAGATCTTCCTCTATTGACTTTAATAGCTGGACATAATTTAACTTTATTAACTCTGAAAGTTGTGGAGAAATATTTATTCCTAAATATCTGATATTACCAGACTGTATTGTGGTGTTAGGGATATTTTGTAAAGTACAATTAACAGATAAAGCTGTAGTCTTGGTCCAGTTAATAGAGTACTCAGATATCATTGAAAATTTATTGATCAATGTGATTGTCTGGGAGAGAGATGTTGATGAGTTCTGGAGGAAAAGCAGTACGTCGTCTGCGTAGAGACTTATTTTATGTTCTAGATTTTTGCCGGGGATCCCTTTAATATCTCTGTCCTGTCTTATAGCGGCTGCTAGTGGTTCAATGAAAATGGCAAAAAGTGAAGGGGAGAGCGGGCAGCCCTGCCTGGTGCCTCGCTGTAAACAGAAACTTGGAGAAGTTTGGTCATTGGTCCTCACACATGCATTAGGGTTGTTATAAAGTATTTTTATCCAGTCTATGAAATAAGGACCAAAACCAAATTTATTTAATGTTGCAAACAGGAATTTCCAGTTAACACGATCGAAGGCTTTTTCTGCATCTAACGAGATGATAGTGGATTCCAGATTATGAATGGTAGCATAGTCTATTAGGTTAATCAGCCTGCGTGTGTTAGTAGAAGAATGTCGACCTTTAATAAAACCAGTTTGATCAGGATGTATTATCAGAGGAGTTATTTTTTCTATCCTTTTAGCGAGTGCTTTGCTGATTATCTTAAGATCTACATTTATTAATGAGATTGGCCGATAACTAGCTGGAAGTGTCGGGTCTTTACCTGGTTTTAATAATACGGTGATATTTGCTGAATTCATATTTGGTGGTATTTTCTGTTTCTTTATTTCTAGTATCATTTTATAAAAAGTGGGAGCCAGAATTGTCCAGAACTCTTTGTAAAATTCGACCGGATATCCATCTGGGCCTGGGGCTTTATTATTGGGCATATGTTGCAGAGCGTCATGTAATTCATTTATTGAGAGGGGTGAATCTAAAGCCGTCATATTTTCCTGTTGTAGTTTTGGGAGAATTAGATTATTGAGAAATTGATTAATATTCTCATCTGTGGGGTTTATTTGGGATTCATATAGTGTTCTGTAGAAATTTCTAAAGATATTATTTATCTGGTCAGGATCATGGCTGATACTTCCTTCTGAGTCTTTAATTGAGGAGATTGTCGCTTTTTCCTTGTTTATTTTTAACTGATTAGCTAGAAGCTTTCCAGACTTGTTACTGTGATCGAAGTTTTCTAAACGAAGTCTTTGAACCAGGAATTGCGTTTTTTGGTCTATTATTTTGTTTAACTCAAGCTTGAGTTTCCTTATATCATTCAGCATGTGTTCCTCCGGGTTGACCTGATAGGCTTTCTTCTAGTGATTTAATTTTGATTTCTAATTCTCAGGTTCTTGCAGCTTCCTTTTTTTTTCTTATGAGAAGAGAAGGAAATTATTTTTCCTCGCATTACTGCTTTACCTGCTTCCATATGGACACATGCTGGGGTTTCTGTTAAGTCGTTGTTCTCTAGATAAAATGATCATTCTCTTTTGAAATAGCTGGTAAACTCAGGATCT